>CAUYPK010038773.1:0-88900 GCA_963574355.1 Loris lydekkerianus | reverse complement strand
CCAGACCAGTCCCAGTCAAATCCCATTTCACAGATGAAGACATCAATGCTGCAAAAGGTGACTCTACCTGCCCAGTCACTCAGCTGGCATACACAGCGCTGGCACTTGGCGCAGGCTTGTCTGGCTTTTAAGCCCTCTCGGCACAGCATCCTGTGTCCCCAGAGACCCCGTTTCCTGCTTTTCTTCCAAGCTTGGCCCCAGTGGCATTGCCATTGTTCCTGGGTTCTGGAATTTTCTATCTGGCCTCTAACTGGAGTCTTCCAAGTCTCCTGAGCTAAACTCAGCACAGCCAGCTCCTGTCTCGGGCGCACACTGGTCTACAGCACAGACATGCCTCTTCCTGCCTTTGTAGCTCACAGACAAAGCATTTGTTTTTTCCTCTTTCCCCCTTTTACTCCTTGGACACAGAGGCAGGCCATTAGCAAATTACTTTTTCTGAAGGCTGGCTTTAGAAAACATTTCAGGGCACGCCTTTGAGGGTTATTTTATGCCTGTGATGGATTCTTCTATGCTGCTCTAAGTAAATACAAGCCAGAGACAGGAATCAGGATGCACTGAATGGATTATTTAGATAAATCACTTACAAGTACAGGACCAAAAACCTGCCCTCTCCCAACCCCAGCCACGGGGATACTGCTGGTGCCCTGAACTATTAAGTAATTGTCTATGGCTTTCAAAAGTTTCCTCCCATAAACCAAATATTTAAGGGAAATAAAAGGGGAGAGTGTAGACTTTCCAGTTCAGTGATCTTTGATGGGATGATCTGAGAAAAAAATGATTGGTTGCCATAAGAATATTTAAGGCACACACACCGCACGTTAAGCACAGCTACACCTACCACATGTTAACCAGCCCATCGCTCTCATTTCACAGAGGAGGAAAATGGAGAGCAGGGAGGGGAGGCCAAGATGACACAGCTGGGAAATGGCAGAGGTGGGATTTGACCCCCAGCAGCTGGACCCCAGGTCTGTGTTGACTTCTGTCCAAGACTATTCCCATCTCAACTCCAGCTCCACAGAAAGAAGGCATTTTTAAGTGCGCACCTACTATGAGCCTGGTGCTGTGTTGGGAGCTCACTTCACTCTCATAGCAAGTCCATGCTTCTTATTTCACAGAAGAGGAAATTGGGCTTAAGAACCAGTCAAGGCCTCTCCCTTAGGATCTGGCAGGTCTGATTCAGGCTGTCAATGCCAATGCCAGCTGGTACCCGCCACTTAGCAGATGCCAAATGCTAAACGGGAACAAGCCTGAAGCCCAAATTTTCTCAGCACATATTTACACTGTGGTGCACTAGCCACCTTCATTCACTCAACCAGCTAAGGAGGCTGCTCCTGTTGGTGGCACCAACCTGTTACATGAGACAAGGAGGCCCAGGGGATTCAGGCCAATGCCTGGGGTCACATACTCTGCAGGGCAGAGGGCAGGGGGCATAAATATAGGCTGGCTGTCACCAAATCCCACACCCTGAAAGAGAGCAAGAGTGATGGAGAGAGAAAGAAAGAAGGCGGGGTGGGGGTGTAAAGCAGAAAGACATTCCCAGAGACAGAAGAAGAGACATAAACACAGACACAGAGGGACAGACAGAGACATGGAAAGAATTCATGAGATGACTCTTCCCTGAGCCAGGTCCCTGGGCATAGAGTTTGGGTTGGAGACTCTGTCCCATAAATTCAAGCTACACTACTTTGTCCAGGGGCACAAAAGAGCACAAACCCACACAGGAAGGGGAAGTCCTATTAATAAGGCACGTGTCATGATCAAGTACTCAGCTTCTGGCTTGGATTTGTACCTGCCTGCTCCGGTTGCTATGTGACCTGGGGTGAGTCAGTACACCTCTCTGGGCCAGCAGAGAGGATGCTGAGCCCCTGTGCCTACTAGGGCAGCTGTGAGTTCTCGGTGACCTTGCATATACAGGTCTAGCTTGGGGTTCCTTCCCTAAATGCTGGGTCCCTTCATGACTATTGGCACTCATGCTAAGGAAGAGCCCAGAGATGGAGTTGGCTTAGCCCTTTGTCCATCCTCAGATGCTCCCTTGAACTGGGCCTACATAGTCAGGTGGCAGCAGAAGTCTCCTGCTGCGAAAATGCCAGGCTTCTCTTCAAGTCATTCTTGGTTAATGACATGGTTGTCCCTGAAGTTATTGAGATGGTCTAGAGAAAGCATTTGCCCTGAGTAAGGAGGCCACAGCCCAGGGTGCTGACTCTGACTCTGCCACTCACTTGCTGTGCTTCCCCAGACAGCTACCTTTCCTTCTCCGGGCCCAGTCCCACCACTGCAAATCATCATGAATGTCTCCGAGATTGATTCGGCACTGTACCCTAGGTCGAGTTTTTGTCTCTCTGCCCTACTCTCCCAAGCCCTGTGTAGCCTGCCGGAGTGAGAAACTGGCCTGAGGCCTCCCACCCTAGGTCACTCACACCAAGCCCACAGGTTAGTGGGTAAAGCTGCCCACCACCTCTGGTCCCCCAAAGCCCTCTCCCTTGGTAATCAGATGAGAGCCTCCTTTTGCTCAACAATGGACCGACAAAAGACACAAGTCAACATGCATATGACAGAGACACTTGGTTTTGTCCTGCGAGGGTGACAGGAGATAAAGCAGGTGCCACTAATCCTCCCTAAAAATAGGGGAGGATGAACATTTGTGTCGGGGCGCCTGGAGCATCCACACTAAAAGATAAATCAACCGGCAAAACAAGCTCAACTCACGTGCTGGTCCTGTCCACACAGACTTTGAATCCAGTGAAAATTTCCTGACCAACTTTGGGGAAGAGAGGAATCCCACACTCAGGGGAATTACCACTCCATGCCTCCCTCTGGAGCTTGGGGAACAGGAAATGCTTGGGCTTTGATTGACAATTATTCTAGAAGAAGTAACTTTCCTGGGTTGATATAGGGGGGTCCCCTCCCCAGGAGTACTGGAGGGGAGGAGTTTTTAACTGTTGTTTTTAATATTTTTTAAAAACATAATAAGCTTACAATATCTGGCGGCTCCGAATCTGTCTGCCTTTTCCTCAGTGAAGAAAATCTCTGTTGGCTGCGGGCAGAGAAGCGGCGGAAAGACTCCCGACTCCGGGAAGCCAGGTGTCGGAAGGAGGAGGTACGCTTGAAGGGGGTCCGGCCACCGGGCTCTCCGCTCGTCCGTTCGTGGCCCACCGTGGTGGTCACTAAATTTAGGGCTTCCTGAAAGGACCTCCGCACTGTGCCTACCCACTGGGTCATGTGGTTTTGGGCCACACTGAGTTTGTCTCCCAGGTAATCCATGGGGCTGGCTGGGAGGAGAGGGGAGGTGGAGGTGACACCAGGAGAAAGCAGTTACAAAGCCAGTGTCCTCTTTCTTCATGGAAGTTCTGGGCTTGACTGGAGGAGGAAAAAAAAAAACCCTGCAGCTCTCTTCAGCCAAACCAAGGGTAGATAAACACTGCTGAGCCAGCAGCCGGCTGCATCCGCGGTGTCGCTCAGGATTAAGAGGCAGCTAAGTGCCAGGCTGGGAGTCCACCCCTTGGAGTTGTAGAGTCAACACGCTGGGCGGTCCGGTCTCCAGTTCTGAGTGCTCACCGGGTTGGATCGGTGGCCACAGGAGCTTTGGGAAGAATGGGGCAGCTGTGCTCACTCTAGGGCGTGACGATCCCTGAGCAGGGGGAGGGAGAGGGGCTGGCCGCAGGTCCCCTGTTCTCACTTCCCTTCCGGCAGGTAGCCCCTCTGGAGCCCACACTGCAAGGTCCTGGGGAACAGGCTGCCTCCTGCTGCTTGCTGCCCCAGGCCCAGCTGCTCACCTGACCCGTGCAGGTTTTCTGTCCTCTGGCTGGAGATTCCAAACCTGTCGGCCAGCAATCAGTTAGCTCATTTCCGGAGGTAGCCACCAGGGCCCCTGGGTCCTCTGGCTGAGCAGCCTGGGATGACATCAGCCCCCCATCTTGTCTTAGAGAGGGGCTTCGCTGCCCAGGAATGCGGGAGGGGCCCCGGGGAGGCGGAGGCTGCTGCCGCCAGGGAAGCTGACGTCCGCCCCCATTTTTTTTCCTCCCCAAGTCCCAGCTCGCTCACTGTCCCTCAGGGCTGATGGTAACTTCACGTGCCTGACAGCATGCCCACCCCTATGCCCTCCCCGCAGGCACAGGAGGAAATGTGGCAGCCTGTGTGTGCATGTGTGTGCACACGTATGTCGGAGATCTGGCAGCCCCTGGAAGGTTAGCACAGCTAACTGCTTTTGCTCTAGGTTACATACAAGGCTGTGTCTTGGGACGGCTCTGGCTGGCTGTCAGTCTGTCTCCCTCTCGTGGTCTGTTTCACAGTGGTTTCTCAGGCTCTCTTTCCTCCCTCTCCTTGTGTCTCAGTTTCCACTTGCTTTAAGCTTGTGTCTCTCTCTAGCCCTCTGCTTTCTTTCTCTCTCTCTCTCTCTTTCTTCCCCCCTCCCTCCCTCTCTGTAGACTTCCCAGCTTTCTCGCCCTCCCTTCCTGGAAAGAAACACCTGGACAGGTGAGATACCCCCCAGGTCCCCCAAGGAAGGATTGGAGAAGGCTGCTTTCAGGCCAGGTGGGGTTGCCATGGCAACCTGGGGGCACACCATCTGCCCCATCCTGGGTAGCAGGCTCTCACAGGGAGCCATGGGAATGATTCATGGTTTATACTGGGTCACATGAGCTTGCTGGGTTTTATTAACTCTTAGGAAGCTGGTATACTGAGCAGGGGAGGGGGAGGACAAGACTGCAGTACCTGAAGACTGCAAAAGGTGCATGTCCGGGATTGTTACCCAGGGGACACGAGCAGCTGGCTTCTGCACCTAACACACACCTACTGAAGGACCTTTACCCTTCCAGCTGGGATTCATGCCCTGCACACCTGCTACACATGAGGAAATGCAGGCTCAGAGACATAGATTCACAAGCCCAAAGTCACACAGCAAGCACGTCATCAGGAGGTGCATGGGAGCTGGTCCCTCCCCACCGTTTTCACAGGTCTGACACAGCACCAGCCCAGAGTTAGAGCCTGGCAAATATTTATTTTGGAACACCAAGTCCAAGATTGAAGCCCAGGTCAATACAACTGCATCATGCGTTCTTTCCTTCAGTTTTGAACAAATATTTGCTATCTAGACACCGGGTAAAGGGGCATCACTTGAGAATGTTTGTCACAAAGGCCTCTCTAACGATGCAACTCTTTCTTCTCTGGATTCCTAGGCCTATGGCTGCTCATTTACCCATTCATTCTTTTGCTCATTCATTTAATAAACATTCGGAAAGTACATACTCTGGGTCAGGCACTAGAAAGAAATTAAGAATGAAGGTTTCACAGCTCAGCAGTGTCTGTGTCTGTGATGGTGGCTCCTATTTACTGAGAGTGTACTAAGTGCCTAAGGCAATTCTAAGCATTCACAGGAATTAACTCATGAATTCTACACGAACCCATTTGACAGGGGATAAGATTGAGATCCACAGAGGTGAAGTCATATACCAAGGTCATCCAACATGACAGATGGTCTCCAAGATGGCTCCCAGTGATCCTTGCCCTCTCTTATCCATACCCTAGTATGGTCCCCTCCGGCAAGGAATCAAGGTTGGTCTCTGTGCTAAGCAGAGCAAGACAGAAATGATGGTTTGTAACTCCCAAAGCTTGGTGATAAAAGGTATCACAGCTCTGACCTTGTTCTCTGAGATCAGGCTGGGGGATTCAGTTGCCATGCTATGAAGATGCTTGAGCAGCCCTACGGAGAACCCAGATGGAGAGAACCTGAGGCCCCCAGCCCCCAGTTAACAGCCAGGATCATGTGACTGAGCCACTTTGGAAGCAAATTCCCTACACCCAGTCAAAACCTTACAGGACCATAGCCATAGCAAACATTTTGATTACAATCTCATAAGAAACCCTGAGCCAGAGCTACTCAACCAAATTGCTCTCAAATCCCTGACCCATAGAAATCCCAAAAGACACAAATACCTGGCCCATGAGAAAATACAAGGTTGAAGAGAGAGTGAGGAGCAGTTTACACAAGGGGCTTTTACAGCAGGCTACATGCCCTACATGTTAGGAAGCACTACCCCATCATGCAGATAAAGAAATGCTGGGGTCCATACCCCCCCCCCCAATACCTGTCTGGCTCTACCCTCTTCCACATGCAGCTCCCAGAGCTTCTAGCTTCTAATATTTGCCCATTTTCCTCTCACAGAGCATCCACAGTAAGCCCCTACACCAGGCAGGCCAGGGACTTCCAGGGCAGGAGCAGGAACAGCTGAGAATGAGCTGAATTCTCCCCCACCAGGCCCCAGAAAAGCCACGCCAGAAATACCTAGAGAGCTAAAAGGGAATGCAGCTTTTTAACAGACCATCTGGACAGAGTGGTGAGAAATCTACTGGGAACCAAAAATGTTAAAATCAAAGCAGTAAGTAAAACACCTTCAAAATGACCAGACCCAGTGCTGGCAAAGCTATGGTGAAACAGACACATACATCCACAGCAGACAAAAGTGAAAATTGGTATATATAGTACAACTTCTGACAACCTAAGGGACTGTAACAAACTGGTCAACATACTGAGGTGGTCAACATAAGGAATTAGGCTTACTATACATGTGGTACATGTCTCCTTAAATGAGGTCAACTTAAGGAGGTGATCAATGTAGGGAGGTGGTCAACTATGGAGGTTCTGCTGTATTTCCTAGAGGAAATTTAACACCTTAGATCAAACATCCTAAAAGACAATGGTTTTCCAGTTAAAGGCATACATGCTCAAGTGCAGAGCTGAAGTGTATTGATATCTATAATTTACTGTGAAATGCATAAAAAAAATAAGATGGATAGATGGCCAGATTTTTACAAAGCAAATATGGATAAATGTTATCAATTGTAGAATCTGTATGTTTGAACATTTTCATAATAAAAGGCTGGTGGGGATTCAGCCTGATTCATCCCTATAATTAATGATCCAATTCCACACAGAGGACAAAAGAGTGGATATAGGTGTAAACAGCTACAAGTATATGCAACACAGTCACATACATAATTATGGAAAACCAGTAAGAACCTAATTGTTCGGCAAAAAGTAACTTGCTCAGTGCTGTGCTAAGCCATATTGGAGCCAGAGGCAAAAGGAAAAAGCTCAGTTTTACTGATCCTGTCTTTATTGATAGTGTTGATTCTTTGCTCAGGTAGATTCATTCATTTAATTCTTTAAAAAAATGCTGAATTAAAATATTATTTCCCTTGATTGTGGACTTTAATGGCTCTTAATTTTGTGCCCTACCTAAGTGCCTCATTTGCCTTCTCCAACCTTGCTAAATCAATGTAGTATCCTGATAGACAATGGGTTTGGAGACCCACCTCTAGCTCTTATTAGCTGTGTAACCCTAAGCAAGTTGCTTAAGCTCTCTGGTTTTCACTGTCATTGATGTAGCTGGTGGCTCTTCCTGACCAAAATCTCCTTTTCTAGAAGGGGCACCCATCCTTCAGATACTGGTTAGCCACAGGAAGCTCTACCCTTCTCTAGAGAACTGCCCTTGCTCAAGGTTATGCTCAGATGGCCAAGCCGATGACTAATACAGAACACAAAACCTAGGTCCCCTTACCTTAAAATAGAACCAACTCATTGGTGTAATTCACATTTTGGAGGTCCTCATGAGATTAGACTGAGGCCAGACCTCTGTTGAAGGAAACCATGTCTGTACTTAGATTCTCCCCATCCTAGCTTGCTGCCGTAGGTTCTTACAAGTTTCACCTAAGAGCTTTCCTTCAATCAACCACTACACAAGAATTCCCATCTCAGTCTCTGCTTCTAGGGAACCTGACCTAGGACCACCATCATCACCATCATCATCACCATTTACTGGGCATCGACTATGCCAGATATTGTATCACATCATTGAATTACACCATCTGCTCCTCCCAACAATGAAATGAGATTTGTATTATAATTATTATTCACATTTTACAGACAGGAAAATAGGGGAAGAGAGAAGTTCAGTGATCAGCTCACTGTCATACAACTATTAACTGGTAGAGTTTACTACCACAGCCTCACATCTATGACAAATTTAGAGGATGCCCATCCAAATAAGTTTGGATGACAGACAAGTACCCAGAAAAGCAGACCGAATGGCAGACAGGATCGCACAGTTCTGCCTCCTTCCACAAGGGGGGAAAAGGGTGCACAGTGAGCTGACAAGCTGGATGCCTGCTGTTCCCTCTCGCCTTCCTTCAGGTACAGTGTGGTCTGAAAGTGTGACTATAAAAAGCGTCGCTTCCCCAAAACTGGGGCAGCACAGCATTTTTTCCCCCAGAGGACTTTTTATGCAAACTCTTCTGTTCTCTCCAGGAAACTCTTGGGATGCTGCTGGGCATTAAAAAAAGAAAGAAAACTCTATTTCCTACATAATTAATCCAAAACAAAAATGCTGAGATCCAGGAAACAAATGGGAATTACACCAACAATGTGAGGTGAGGCACAGAAATCACCATTTCCAGATAAGTGTGGTGTGCGTTGTTAACAGAAATCTGAATGTGTCGGTCATTCATTCATTCAACAAACAGCCTGGAGAATTACTTTCTGCTAGCCTTGTGCTGAGCCTGAGGAGACCTACAGCTCCTAAAGACCTTGGTACATCTACCTAATTTGCAGATGTTACAGGGGGAGGGTGTCCCAACAGATACCCTCAAACCTGGGGCTATATATACCATTTTCTTCCCCCAAATCTGATACAAATGTGTGTACTCTCAAGAATCTCTGGTCTGGTGGGAGAAAAAGCCAGGGAAAGCATGAAAAGTTGCCATACAAGTGCCAAGGGCCATGGTAGACATATGGATAACATACTATGGGAACCTAAGAGAAGGAGGCAAAACCTAACCAATAAAGTAAATGGTTGAGGAAAGAAGACCAAAGAGAAAATGGTGACTTACTGAGTCCTTGCCATTAGGAGAGGGATATCTGGGTAGGGCTTTGAAGGATAAATAGGAGTACTATATACAGGAGGACTAAAAGAGAGAACAGCAGGTGCAAAGGTCAGGAGGTGTGACCACATTCATCTTGGCTCTGGGATTTTGCACGTGCTGTGTCCCTGCCTCGGGCTTTCTTCCCTCCTCTCCTGTCACTACTAGACCTCTCCCACCCCCAGGACAACCTATAGCCATTTACAAATCTCCCCCAGGAGGTCTCACTTATATGAACTTCTTCACAGCCTGCTTCCTAAAAGACTGCACATTCCAGGACTGTGCATTCTAGGCTAAGAAGTGTGCTAATACGATACAGATAAAGAAGGGGATATAGTGGAAATCATAACCACCATTAATTGAGGGTTTCATGTGCCAGAAAATGACAACTCACACATCTAACCCTCAGAACAACCCCACAGGGTGAGTCCTGTTAGTAATCACCCCCATTTTATAGAGGACACTGAGGTTTAAGGAGCTGAGGGGACTTGTGCAAGGTCACTGGAAAAGTGACCAGTGGCAGCTGGAAAGTGGGACTCTGGGACCCAAACTCTAACCTGATTTCAAAGCCTTTAACCATCTCATCCTTTCCCCCCTCCAGGGCAAAAGCCACACTCTATCCACACCTCCAGGACTCCTTAAAATGGCCAACTCTGCCCCCAAGTCCTGTGCACGAGGGTGGTGACTATTGTTTACCCCAAGGCCTCCTGAGAGGGTAAAAAACGCCTTCAGAAGGACTTTACTGGTTGTCAATCCATCAGTTTCTTGCCTAGAGATTAATTCCCCAGACCTGGTGTAGGAAGAGCTGACTCATGAACCCGGCTTAAACCTATTTTTTTTCTCCCCTTTAGATGGAGCAATGTGGTCAGAGGGCCAATGGCTCAGTCTCTCTCCAAGGCCGGCATCCTTCATGTCCGAAGTCATGATTTCCTCATCCTAAAGAGGACATAGAAAGTCACTCACTTCAAAAGGTTGACACAAGGAAATGACTGGGATAGCTCCTCAGCACACCTCAGAGTGGCCACAAGGCATGATAATCTCTCATTGTTCAAACAACTCATGGGATCCCAGACAGTCAGAATCAGGACAACCAGGACGATGGACCTGGGGACAACCTCCTCATTTAACTTAAGAAACGGGCCCAGGTGCAGGGCAGTTCCACGGCCACACAGTCAATCTGTGGCAGCTGCCCTGTGATTTCTCAAAGGAGTTATGCATGATCTGACTTTGACAGTGTCCATGTCCTCTTGTCTTACCTGTCCTCCAAACTGGACAGACTATCACCCTGGGATGTGGCTTGCCATCTTTTATCCAGCCCTTCGCACATGCTGTTCCTCCTACCTAAGACATCATTCCACCCCTCCCTCATGAAATCCTCCACAGCTCAGCTTAGATACTCTCTCCTCCTAGAAGCCTTCTTTGATTCCTTATGTCCACCTCTGGGCTTCCACCCTGCCTATGTTACCCCCACTAAATCACTTAGCACACGGGGCTGTAACTCAGTTTACCCATTCGTCTTCCCCACCAGATGCTGAGCTCACCATCACTACTTGGGTGTCTACAGCAGGCACTCACCACGCCTACCACGTGAGATGAAGGAATTACTCAGGCTTGAACCTGAGGCAGTGAACATCCCTCTACCATCTTAGAGTCTTAGACTTGTTTCCAAGGCAACAAGGAAAAGAATTCTGATAAGGGCCAAAAAATAGAAATGACTTAAAGTTACAAGTCAATCCCAGATTATTTATAAACCAGGTCCAGGACTATTTCCTTGTGTTCATTTATCACATCTTCTTCAAATAGCCCTGTGAGTGACCCTTATAAGATGTCTTTAATTAACCTTGAGAGGAGGTTTAAAAAAAAAAATCATCTGGAAAGGAAATTCTTTCTAGAAACAGCCAGAAACCCCTCACTTTTTTTTTTTTTTTTTTTTTTTTCCAAATTGGGCCTCACCCTTAGCTCAAATGGAATGTAGTATTTTCCATGCTGGGGACAGTCTACTGTGGCCCTCCTTGGCTGTGAAGCTGCTCAGTAATTACAGCCCCTCTTCCTAGAGCCGGCATCTGACAAAGCTTTGAGCCCCAGCTTCCTCTAAACTGGACACAGGCAGGCGAGGGCCCCGGATAATTCATCTTGCTGGGACACCTGGTGGTTCTGGGAGTAATTGGCCCCTGGGAGCTGCCACCCTCTCCTTGGGTATCCCAGGAAAGGAAGGGGAGCCCTTTGGGGTCTTTGGCTGCGCTGCCTGTGGTTGGGCAGCACGTTTCTTTCAACCACAGTGGCTGAAATTCCACATTTGGGGGTCAATTAGCAAAAGAAGGCAAATGCTCCCAAGGAAGAACAAATTAGAGCTGGGATAAAGAATACATGACATCCTCCTAAAAATTTATGTCTGACCAGTGAATATGCTACCCTGGGCTGAAGTGCCCACTAAGCAGCACCCAAGATTTAAAAGATCTCCATGAAGATAATAAAAGATTGGAAGAATTACCAGAAGACTTTTCTTTCTTTGCACCCTCCCTCTCATCCTTCTGACCAGAACGAACCTCTTACTGAGTGCCCACTATGCGCCAGGCACTGCGATAGCAATGAAATAAAAGACCCATTGATGGCCTCGGGAGCTGTTTTACTATTGAGTTATATTATACTGTAGTCAGCACAACAACACACTGCAGCAGTCCTCATTCAAGAAGGACCTACTGTGTGCCCTAAAGCCCCCTTGACGTGTGTAACCCAGGAAGGTTGTGATCCCCATTATACATACACACGAGGCGAAGGAGACTCTGAATAATGAAGTGAGATGTCTTAGGTAGGAGAATAACGAAGGAATGATGTCTTAGGTAGGAGAATAATGAGTGCGTCCAAGTCACATGGCCACTACATGCAGAGCTTTGACTTGAAACTTCGTCTGGTTGAACTCAAAGTCCATGCCCTTAACGACCAGGCTAACCTGCCCCTATGAGCACCCCCGTTTGTGTCAGCTAGATTATGGGGTACAGAGATGTCATCATGGAAGGAAAGGCCTTATCCTATGTTCTTCATTCCCTCCTCTCCTCTTCACTTCCTCCTACTCAGACTCAGGTTGGTCACGAGCCCAACTAAAGCCTGATGGTGAAAACACAAAGTTTCCCAAGATGGCTCTAGGGACCCCACTCCCATCATCAGTGCCAACAAAATCTCAACTACATACACAGATAGCTCCAGTGACAGAAGGTTTGGGTGGCCTTGCATCCTGTACCCTTCTGACCCAGGCTGAATGGAAGGGAGGAGGCTGTGGCCCTGGGACTACAGACGTGGGTTTGAGCACTGCAGGCTCTGCCCCTCACCACTGTAGGGCCACAGTGGTGCCCACCCCATCCTCTCTGGGCCTTGACTCTTTAAGGCAGGGCTCCTCAAACTATAGCCCGCGGGCCACATGCGGCGGTGTGATTGTATTTGTTCCTGTTTTGTTTTTTTACTTCAAAATAAGATATGTGCAGTGCGCAAAGGAATTTGTTCATAGTCTTTTTTTTTTTTTTTAAACGATAGTCCAGCCCTCCAACGGTCTGAGGGACAGTGAACTGGCCCCCTGTTTAAAAAGTTTGAGGACTTCTACAGGTAACCAAACAGGAAGTCACAGCAGAGACCAACTCAAAACCCCCACTGTGCCCTCTCAAGGGCACCAGACCCAGGTCCAATTATTGTGTGGACCAGGGTCCTCAGGTGGGCTTCTTTTGCTTGAGTTGCATTTTCCAAATGGAAATCAAGACACCTAGCTCCCAGGTAACTGTGCGAGCTGACAGCACACAGGAGGTCCCCTGCAGCAGTCAGCAGGACAGCATCAGACTCCAGTGGGAGATGTCACACTGGAATACTTACATTTTGCAAAACACACTTCACTTACAAAGATAAATGTTCTGCTCCCCAGTCCAAATCAACATCTGCTCAAATGCTGCTCAGATGATTAATATTTCCTAAGCACTGACTGTGTGCCAGGGCCCCCATCATCTCCCGTTATCCTCACAAGTGCAGTTGATGGCAGGTTCCTCACGTCCGACTGCCTGGGTGCCCAGCTCCCTGCTTTCTGACTCTGGGCTAGGGGCTTGCCTTCTTTGATCTTCACCTTTCTTGCTTTTAAAAGAGGGTAAAAGCAGGCCCTTCTTAACAGGGGGCACTTAGATTATGTGTTCTGGCCACCTCGTGACAGCAAAACAACTATCCCCATTGTAGAGAGGAGAAAACTGAGGCAGACAGCATGAAGGCTGGAAGTTGTGCAGCAACTCAGCAGTTAATTCTAACTTGGAGGCCGGTGCTCTGCACTGCCCACTCAGCGTCTATGGCTCAAAGGCCAAGGTGACAGTGGTGATTCTGGTTTCCCACACCCTTATCATTTCTATCACTCAGCTGCCACCCTCTGGCCTGTGCCTCATCCCAGTGCCACTGTGAGCTAAGCAACGGTCCCCACTTGCCGACTGCAGACGCCTCCACACAGGAGCGGCTTTCTCCTGACCCGGTTGGAAGTCCGCTGTCCTGTGCTTGCTTCTCTGCATGCACACAGCGCCTCTTCTGTGCTGCCTACACAGTGCCGGGAGCCACGATGTGCTGGGCAGGGCGGGCAGGGGAGGAAGGGGGCAGCCAGGCAGTCCTGGCATCTTGACAAAGGGGTGGTATCACCCCATGGGTCCCCTTGGCTGCTCACCTTTTGGGTACAAGGCATAGCCCAGTGGCCTCAGAGTCCTGGACTAGCCTGGATCTAAACCCCACCAGAACCCCCCATCACCAGGGCCACCAAGGAAGTACCCCCAGCTCCCTCCACCCAGTTACTTCCTTCTGAGAAGATTAGCCTCCAGCAACGCCAAGCCACCTGCTGGTTTCCTGAACCCCGAAGTTTCTTGTTTTTGAGTCTGGGCTCAAACGTTACCTCCCTAGAGTACCTCTCCTCAGCCTTCCTATCACAGTACCCTTCATCATATTTCAAAGTAATTGGCATTTTCCTAATTATGTATTATTACTGTCTCTCTAAGGAAGACTCACAGTAGCAGAAACCTCGGGTGTCTCATCCTCTGCTCTTGCTCCTCCACGCCTCGCACATGGGAGACACTCAGTGAAGAGTTTGTTGGACAGATGGATAAACGAATGAAGTGAGGAAGGGAAGGAAAGAGAGAAGAGAAGAGGAGAAGGAGAGGATGGAATACTATTTTCTTTATAACTCTACCTTCTCCCTGGCCCTTTCCCTACCAATTCCCACCCATCTCGTAAGACTTCACACTGATGTTCCCACCTCCAGGAAGGCTTCCTGCCACCTTCTAAACTCACTTACACGCCCCCTCTGGGCTGCACAGCCACGGCCTATCAAATCCTGGCTAAGGAGTCTGGAAGAAAGTTTGCTGGGTGTACTAAGGGGAGAAGACTTCCTCCCAATGCACCCCTCTTCCTCAGCTGGATGTTGTCAAGTCTCCCTAGGATGGCTGGAATATTGGCAGCCATTCTGGGACAATGAGGAACAAGATGCTGAGGGAAGAGTGGAAAGGTGTAAAGGACCTGGGTTGGTCCACTAATCATGGATTTGGAAAACTTTCCATAAAGATAGTAAATATTACAAGCTTTGCAAGTCACATGCAGTCTCTGTCACATGCTCTTCGTCTTTATGGGCATTTGGGGGGTTTTGTTTTGTTTATGAGACAGATTCTCATTCTGTTGTCCAAGTTAGAGTGCTGTGGCACTAGTTCAGCTCACAGCAACCTCAAACCCCTGGGCTCAAGTGATCGTCCTGCCTCAGCCTCCTGAGTAGGTGAAACCACTTGTATCTACCACAGTGTCCTGCTAGTTTTTCTACTTTTAGTAGAGATGGGGTCTCATTCTTGTTCAGGCTGGTCTCCAATTCCTGAGCTCAAGCAATCCTCCTGCCTCAGTCTCCCAGAGTGCTAGCATTACAAGTATAAGCCACCACCTCGCCTAGCCATTTTTATTTTTTTTAAACAACATTTTAAAAATACAAAACTCACTCTTAGCTCATAGGCCATGGTTTGCTGAACCCTGCCCTATACCCATCAACCACCAGATAAATTACGTGAGGGGTACACGTCCTTATTGTCTGACCCATCTTTATAGGTTCTTTTGTTACCTTCAGCATCTTCAAAAGTATCTTTGCTGATAAAATGACAAGGCTGGATTAGGTGTCGGTTAGGATGTGTAACAACCAGCCCCCTCATATACTGCACCCGGGGATGCAAAATGCTATAAACACTTTGCATAAACAGTTTGGCAGTTTCTAAAAAAAAAATAAAGAAGTTTAATATATACCTACCGTATGATTCAGCCATTTCAACCTCAGGTATTTACCCAAGAGACAAAAGCATATGTCCATACAACAACTTATACACAAATGTTCATAACAGCCCCCAAATGGGATCAACTCAAATGCCTACCAATAAGCAAATGGATGAAGAAATCCAGGCAGTGGAACAGCACTTAGCAATAAAAAGGAGTGAAGTGACTTGGTAGCTCAGCAAGTAGGGCGCTGGCCACCTACACCAGAGCTAGCAGGTTCAAACCCGGCCTCAGCCTGCTGAACAACAATGACAACTACAACAAAAAAAATAGCTGGGCGCCGTGGCGGGTGCCTGTAGTCCCAGCCACTTGAGAGGCTGAGGCAAAAGAATCGCTTGAGCCCAGGAGTTTGAGGCTGCTGTGAGTGGTGATGCCATGCACTCTACCAAGGGTGACATAGTGAAACGCTGTCTCAAAAAAAAAAAAAAAAAAAGAGTGAACTATTGATACACACCACACCATGAATGAATGTCTGAGTAATTATGCTGAGTGAGAAAAACCAGATACAGAACAGAAGAGTATACGATTCCATTTATATGAATGTCTGTAAAATAAAAACTCATCTATGCTGATAGGAAACAGATCAGTGGTTGTTTAAGAACAGGGATGTGGGGAGGGAAGGATTGCCAAAGGGTAGGAGGAAGCTTTGGGGAATGCTGGACAATATTCATTATTTTCACTGTGGCAATGAATCCATGGGAATATTCATATGTCAAAACTCAACTAGATTGTACATTTGAAATACATAGTTTATTATGTGTTAATTATACTTTCCCAAAACTATCAAAAAACAAATAAATAACAGTGGTGGTTCTTCTAATAGGCAGAAAGAACTCCTGGGGAAGCCCTGGCCAAGCCCAACAGAGCAGTGGGGAGGGAGGGTGGAAGCCTGAGAAGCCGGGGGCCCCATACGGTCTTATGTCTTAAGTGACAGGTACCATCTCTTTGTGTTTGTTTATTTTGTTTTGTCTTGTTTATTTTTAAGATGAGGTCTTGCTGTGCTGTCCAGGCTAGAGTGGGGTGGTGTCATCATAGCTCACAGCAACCTCAAAACTCTTGGGCTCAAGTGATCCTCCTGCCTCAGTCTCCTCAATAGCTAGGACTACAGGCACCCACCACACTGCCTGGATAATTGTTAATTTTTTGTAGAGACAGGGTCTCACTATTGCCCAGGCTGGTCTCAAATTCTCCCACCTCAGCTTCCGAGAGCACTAGGATTACAGGTAGAAGCCATCTCGCCCAGTCAGCTAAGACCATTTCTGTCTCCTCTATGATATAGCCAAAGACAAGTGAAACCAAGCTCTTGAACATTCTCACTTTGGTAACCAGGGGACAGAGAGGCAGCCTTTGGAACCAGCTTGTGGGTAAGCGGCCTCAGCTACCACTCCGGCCCCACTGCAACCAAGAAACCATAAGGCCTCATGTAGGCTGTGCTGAGCACCCACCCGTGAGCCTTTTTTGGAGTTCCCAACTGCCAGAGCTAGTGTGTGCGGCGTCAGGCTCACCATGTACCCTGCAGATGGTCTCTTCTCATCTGACCAGGCCCAGGGAACACAACGGAATTCCACAGAAACTCTAGACTCATGTCCCCACTCATCACAGAGGGGATGGGAGGAAATCCCACCTCAGCTCTCCAACAACCATCTGCAGCAGCAGGGAACAAGTCCCAATCTGTAGCTCCAGACCCCTTCTCTGGCTGACCCCAGTGACAGCCCAACTGCTGGTGCACCCAGCAGAAGACTGGCCTCCCTCCTGCAGGTGCTGTCACTTCAAAGAAGATCTCTGTCCTGGCCAGGAACAACAGGACCAGAGACAAGGGAGGAAAAAGCTGAGGCCAACTGGAAAGTTTAGGTCAAACTAAATCTTATGGGGCCAGAGAAAAAAGGAAACTCAACTATGAAAGAAAAGAAAAACCATTGAAATGGGGGTGGGAGGGGCTCACCAGTCATCTGCAAATTCCCGTGGCTCACCACTTGACGAGTTCTTTGATATTCTTTTAGAGACACAAATTAACGTTAAACTTTAAAAAAAAATTCTATTTTTTAATATTTTTCTTTGCATGCTGGGATGTGAGTTTATGCAGAAACTGGATCACTTGGTGCCACATCTTTCAAAGTAACCCTGCACACCTTTTCTCTTAGAATCTCCAAAACCACATGGTGAGATGTGGTTTCTCCTCTGTTTTACAGAGGAGAAAACTGAGGTTCAGAGATGTACGGTGTTGTGCCTCTAGAAAGAGGCTGAGCTAGGCCTCGACCCTAGGTTTGTTTGGTGTGCAGGCTGCTGGCCTTTTGGGCACACATTCCAGGCAGAGCCTTTATCAAAGTCTCAAGAAACCCCACACGAGACTTGACACGCTCCCGTCTGCCTGTCTTGGTGACCACAGTACCCCCATTCCTTACGACCCTTGATAAACAGCTGTTGAATAAATAAGTGGATGGAGCTGAGTTGTTCAGTGAGAAAGGGAGGGAGGGAAAGGGAGAGGAGAGAAGGAAGGAAGGGCTGGATGCCCAGCAGTCCCACATCTATCCAGGACACAGACTGTGGTCCTTAAGACACACAGTCATTATGGGAACACAGGGCGTGCACCCCCCTGAAAAGGCTCAAATAGTGACGTATCTTCTCAAATGTTCCTTTTCACAGTCACCTTTCTCAAGACATGTGACATACTTTCTAACAATACTGCTTGGAGCTTTAATCCTACTTCCCTAAGTCCCTCCAGAAAGGGAAGGAGGCTGGAGAGGCCACTGGGGCTGGTCTTCGGGTGATGTTACATCAGCCTTCACTGAAATGAACAACCCGCTGGAAGGTCCTGCTTTGCTCCTTCTGAAAGTCCCTTCAAGGTGTGTTCTCCTTCTCACTTTTCACTTGCCACTCCTGGGCCAGCTCTGCTGCAGGGCCGGGTGCTGCCTGGGCATTTGTCCTCCCAGCCTGTTGCCACCTGATCTGCAAAGGCCCTTCAGGGGTCCAGCACCTGTTCCCTCCACAAAGCCGTCCCGAGGGTGTCTGCCTACCATAGCTGCACCATGACACAACAGGTCCCTCTGGAGAGCTTGGAGCTCTGGGGAAAATGACCCATGCCTATGTTTAAACAGGGCATTTCTGTTCTGTTTCAATGAATATCCATCCCTAGCTTTGCTGAGGCTCCAAAAAAATGTCCTATTTGGAGCTTTGACACAACAGCTCTTTTCTCTAGGTCTGAGTTGACGGTTTGTATCACTCAATAATAGGAGTGAGGTTATAAGGTGAGAGCTGCCTTCTTCACATCTAACTGCAAAATCCTGCAATAGGTCGTAGGGGTGGTCAGATGTATCTCTCTGCCCCCCCCCTTCCTCTTTCACACAAAGGGAGAAGTCCTGGGTTGGGGGGCAAAGGGGCAGGAGTTGGTGAGGTGCCGGGAAACCAGCATCGCTATCAGAAGCACAAAGGAGCAGAGACGGTGAGTGTGTGTGTCGGGGGGCAGGGAAGATCCCCGAGCCTCTCCCTTCTTACTCAAACAAGTTATTTCCAGAGTATGATAATAACCACCTCCGCCCTCCCCACCAAGTGTTCTCATTTCAAAATGGACTTAATGAGATTCCTCAGAGCAAGGACTTCTCCAAGCACTTGAACACAGTGTGCAGTAATGAGCTGCCAGCAGCCAATGTCATTTAATGGAAACCAAGGGAATAGAAACAGGTCAGGGGAGAGGGTAGCCAGCATTGACTCCCCCACTGAGCCCCAAGCCCAGTACTAGGCACACTACAGGGAATGCCTTTTTTATTTCACTGCTGTTCCACCAACTCGCCTATATGGTTTTGTCCCCTCTTGAAAGATGGGACATCTGAGCCTCAGATTTGGTTCCCAGTCTGTGAAGCATAGCTAGGCTGCCTGAGGCTCAAAATCTGAACCCTCCACCAATGAGCTGTGTGACTTTGAACAAGTTGCTGCACCCCTCTGAGCACCTCTCTGTGCCTGTCCTCCTCTGTCAATGGGCATTAGTAGTAATAACTGCTTTATGGGGTTTTTGTGATTTCCTGAGACACTGCTTAGAGATCACTTAGACTGTAGCTAGTAATTGTTCAATAAACACGGCAACTTGCTGGATTAAATCCAGGAACCTGTCTGCTTCCAAAGCTTAGTAAATTATCTCTTTCCATGAATCTGCATCTCCCCATGTACACTCAACTGGTGACCTTGAACCCTCTGTCCCCTGCTCCCTATATCTGGAGCCCATCCTGCCTCCTTCCAGCTACCGGGGGCAAAGGGGCCTCACTCACAGCCTGGGACAGCCCTTCCTTCCTCCTGTGCTCTGATGGTACCTCTTCTCCCACCTCAGTGATAGGGCCCTGCATCTGACCTTCCTTGCCCCCTGCAACACCCATGTCTGTCCCCGCAGTGGGCTAACTCTATCAGCAAAGCAACAGGTCCTAGGGACGGTCTTAGGTACCTCTCTTCAACGTTACCCATCAAAAAACTCCTCCAAGCCCACCTTGATCCCTGCTTGGACGTCTGCTGGTGTCTCATACTCAGCACATCACAGGGAGTTCACGCCCACAACTCCAGACAAACTCCTCTACACTCTTCTCTGTGGCAGGGAAAGGTGCCACCCCAAACCTGTTACCCAGACCATAAGCCTGGGGTCTTCCTTAGCTCCTCCCCCCATCCCCACCACATCCATCCCCACTGGCCTGAACTTGAAACTCCAGCCTGAGCCTCATCATTTCTCTCCATTATTCAGTCCATGGCAGCCCTGGATTCAAGGCCCCATAGCCTCCGGCCTCCCGACTTCATGCCCTGCCCCTCCAGCCCACTTTCCACACAACTCTTCTGTCCCATGACGTTGACTCCACCAAAAGTGCTTCTTCAGCTCCCACTATATCCAGAATAAGTGCCCCACGCTCTGCCCCAGCCTGCAAGGCCCCTACCTGTTTGCTCCTTGCTCACTACGAGGCTGGCCAACTTGGCCTTGTCATGCCTCAGCTTCCCTCCCTAAATTCAGTCTCACCTGGGCCTTTGCCCATGGCTCTTCCTTCCAGAGTTCCACTCAAACATCATTCCAGCCACATTTTCTCCTAGTCTCATCATGTGTTTTACTATCACATCATTCTGTTTCGCCTTCGTGCACTTGACAGCATTTGGAATTATTTTTCTTTCTATAGTTAACAGCAGTTCCCAACCTGTGGGTTGCAACCCCTTTGTAACAATGAAAATAAATCCTGCATATCAGATATTTACATTGTGATTCATAACAGTAGCAAAATTACAGTCATGAAGTAGCAATGGAAATAATTTTGTGGTTGGGGGTCACCACAACATGAGGAACTGTATTAAAAGGTCGCGGCCTTAGGAAGGTTGAGAACCACAGTGTATATTAATATTACCCGTCTCTCCCACTAGAGACATCCAATTAGGACAGGGACTGTTTTCCTCTTAATCCCTCGTGATGCGTGGTGCCTAGACCTGTGTCTGGCAGAGAGAAAGAGCTCAACAACTATGTGTCGAGTGGATAAACAAATGAATACATGGATGAACAAATAAGTTAAAGCATCAGCCAATGAACACACAAACACACAAATCAAACTCCAGGGGATTCTGTTTGTTCATCTCTAAAGCGGAACTGGCAATCCCAACACCAATCGGACGTGATGAAGATTAACCCCAGGGGACAGGAGCCAGGAGACACTCCACAAAGCATCTCAGCTAGCAGGGACTCAGCAGCGGCATCTCCTCCCAACCTCTTACTGCATAAATTCATTTGAAAGCAGAAATCCTGTAACTGAGACACCCAGTTGAAGGTCTAACACAGCCCGTGTACGAGAACGCGATTCACTGTGTTACCCAGTAGCCATGGCAACCGAAATCTTTGAGTGCAATTCAGTCTCACTTTTAACTTTTTACACAGATATGTCTAAAGGAAATGCTCAGATTCCTTTCTCTGGTGACATTCTCATAGAATAGATATCCTCATTTGGCTCCGAGAAGAAAAATGCAAAATGTCACATTCCTATGAGGTAAACTGGTTTACAAAGAAAGAGTTTTGTTTGCAAAAGAGTATGTTCAATGCAGACAGCAGGGGAAAAAAAATCATTATCGTCGTCATCGTCATCACAACCATCGTCACTATCATCAACAATACCTTTGTACAGGAATGGATCAATACTTTGCTAACCTTTGCCATTCACTTAATCCTTCAAGAAGCATTCATTAAACACCTACTGTGCACCAGGGTAGGTAAAGCAGTGAATGAAACAGATGAAGATCTCTGCCCCGTGGAGGCCACAGTCCAATGGGACAGACATCCGATGGAAGAGCATTCCCTGCAGGTAATTTCTAGCAAGGAACAGCAGGGAACAAGAGGATTAAGACCTGTATGACCCAGACCAAGTCACTGTACCTCTCCAAGCCCGTGACATAATATAATGATGATAATAACAACTGCTTGATGAAGGTGCTATATGAACCCAGTGAGATGACAGAAAAAATGCTTTGTGTGGTGTCTAGTATACAGCAAGTGCTCAGTAACTAATAATGTCTTTTGGCTTATAGAGGTGGAGAGAGCCAGCCCCTAGCTGTCTCTTCTAACCTCAGAAAAGTTCTCCAGGGCTGGGCACAGTGGCTCATGCCTGGGAGGTTCCTCATACTGGAGGCTTAGGAGGGCAGACTGCTTGAGTGAGCTCAGCAGTTTGAGACCAACCTGAGAAAGAGCAAGACTCTGTATCTACTAAAAATAGAAAAATGAGCTCAGGTGCTATGGTGGGCACCTATAGTCCCAGCTACTTGGGAGGCTGAGGGAAAAGGATTGCCTGAGCCCAGGGGTCTGAGGTTGCTGTGAACTGTGATGCCACAGCACTCTACCCAGGGTGACCGAGTGAGACTCTGTCTCCAAAAAAAAAAAAAAAGTTCTCTGGGTGTGAGGTTTTCCTGAACGAATGGCCACATTCTAAAGGACCAAGGAAGTCTGGGAGACATCTGGGAATTCAACTGTCAAAACAAATGTGGCAGAAAAACTGAAGAGGAAACAGATTAGCTGAGCTATTAGCCAACTTAGCCTAGAGCTAACAGGGCTGGGGTCCTGGACACATTTCAAGGTGGGAGCCAGCCCGAACTGCCCAAAACCTGAGGATGGGAGATGTCACTGTGGGCTTCTCAACCAAACCGGCCAGGGTTGGTAAGATCCATTCTTAGAGACCAAAGGGAAAGATCAAGGTTTCTCTGTTGGCAGAGTGCTGGAGCTGAGGGGGCTTGAATAGGCCGCTGGGCCAGAACCCTCACAAGGAACCACCTGCACCTCCTGGATCCTCACTGCTGGAGTGAAGCCCCAGCAGAAAAGGTAGCATTTGAGTGAGGAATGAGACTTGGCTTGGGTTTGAGAACAGGCCACTCTGTTCCTGCCTCCAGCTTCTGTGTCTACACATGCTGTGCTTTATGTCTGCACATTGCCCCATCTCCCCGCCAGCCCCAGCCCACCAGGAAAACCCCTATTCAACCACCCAGGAAGGCATGGCCAAGCATTTCTCCTACAGACAAACTCATAAGGGTGTGAAGATTCCTGTGCAAGGATGCTCACTGCAGCACTGGTTACAGTGCACAAAACTGCCTATCTAGAGAGAACTAGTTCAAAACCTTGCAGCACAAGGAAAAATATTATAAAGCTATGAGAAAAGAGGACAGAGACCTATTGTGCTGATGTGGAAAAATCTCGTAAGTATTAGAAGAAAAAGAAAAGCCAGGGCAATGAACCTTATTCACAGCAAGATCCGATTATGTTAAAAAATTACGTATTTCTATAGTCTTCCTCAGTATCCATAGGGGCTCGGTTCCAGCAGCCCCTGAGTACAGCGAAATACAGGGAGGCTCAAGTTCCTTATATAAAACGGCTCAGTGTTTGCATGTCACCTGCATACATCCTCCCTTATACTTTAACTCTTCTCTAGATTACTTATAATACCTAAACCAATGTAAATGCTTGTTACACTGTATTTAGGGAATAGTAAGGAAAAAAAAGTCTGTACATGTTGTGTATAGATGGAACCATCCATTTTTTTCTGAATAGTTTTTGATCCGTAGTTGGTTGAATCCACAGATGCAGAATCCATGGATACAGAGGGCTGTGTGTGTGTGTGTGTGTGTGTATGTGTGTGTGGATACAGATATAGATATATACACAGATACTGTCTAATGTATGCCAAGAATATTTCCAAAAAGAGACACATGAAACTGTCGCCAGTTTCTGGGGAAGGGACTGCAGGTTGGAGGTGGCAGTGAGATTGACTTTTCTTTAGAATACTGGAAATGTATTGGAAATGTTGATCATGTCTGAGTAGTACTTTTCCAATTAAAAAAATTTGGCTCCTTATTCTGAATGTTTGGATATTACCTATGAGGAATTTTCTGTCCCCCTATTCCCCTACCCCCCCCAAAAAAGGTGACCTAATCTTTCCTCCAGTGTGTGAAGACATTCCAGGTATTGCATCACTGCACAGGTTTCCATTTATGTGTCTGTCACCACCCTTCCTCAGGGACAGGAAACATGGTGGCCACACCTCGGCACCCATCCTCAGAGCCTGGCCCCTCCAGGGCACTCGGTAAATGCTTAAGGAATGAATGACACCACTAACACCAGCACATCTGCTTCCATATTCTTAAGAGCTTTTCATCATACCAAGTCACTGTTCATGGAGCATGAAGTTTGCCTACCAGCCAATTTATACTCAGTATCTATTTAATTGAGTCAATATCCTCAAGCCTGGCTGAAGGCAGGAGGTGCTGGCTGGGACATCTGTCTCCCAAATGTTGGGACTCTGGCAGCTACCACTCACAGCCACCTCTTCTCCAGACCTGAGCAGTGGAGAAGCAGCTGCCCTGCTACTCGAAGGTAGGACTTCTTTTGTGTTCATCCTTCAAAGCTCTTGCGGACCAGGCTGACTCAAGCTCATTTAACAGATGAGAAAAATTGAAGCTTAAATGAGTGATTTTGTTGTCATCATTTATAAACTTAAAGTCAAAGAGATAGATTTGAACTCTGCTGTCAGATCACAAAGCTATGACTCTTGGTTCCGTTTCAGCTGCTCAACTCCTAGGGGGTCAGGCTGGCCAGCACAGAACATGGTGATTTTAGGGGCTGGCTCAGTGGGAAGCCTCCTACAGGCTTCTCTTGCCTGGTGCAGACTACTCAGCTGGTGCTAAATTTAGAATTGCTAATGTGGTCAGGAAGCAGGTTCCCTGGGGGGTACTAGTGCAAGGCTAGACTGCACAGAAGCTTGAGTGGCATCATCTAGGTCTCACTTAAGGCCAGCCCATGGTGGAGAAAATAGGGGAAGCAGCTCTCAGGCAGGTCTTTGGGGATTTCCTGTCCACCTGTGCAGACGGGAACAACAGGAAAAGTCTGCAATGGGGTTGGGTGGGTAGGGCAGGGGCAGCTCAAGATGGGTGTAGTCCACCTAGCCCTGCTTCCCTTCTCAATCCATCAGAGACAGACACTCCTGCAATGGTCAGGGCAATGCAAGAAACATTTGCTAACCACCTTCTGAATGCCTGGACCTGTATTAGGAGCTAGGGAAAAAGATGAACAAGACACAGACCCTACCCTCAAAAGAAGTTTTATTATTCATTCACTTATTCATGCATTCAGTTTAACATATTCTTATTGAGCACCTACTGTATGTCAAGCCCTGTTCTAGGAACAGAGAAGACAAATAATAAGAAACATTCCTACCCTTAAGAAATTTCAGTTTTTGGCGGGTGTGGTGGCTCACACCTGTAATCCCAGCACTCTGGGAGGCCAAGGCAGGTGAGTTGCTTGAGTTCACGAGTTCAAGACCAGCCTGAGCAAGAGTGAGACCCCCGTCTCTAAAAAATAGCCAGGTGTCATAGTAGGCGCCGGTAGTCCCACCTACTTGGGGGGGAGGCTGAGGCAACAGGATCCACTTAAGCTCAAGAGTTTTTGAAGTTGCTGTGAGCTATGACACCATAGCACTCTACTGGAGGCAAGAAAGTGACACTCTTTCTCCAAAAAAAAAAAAATTTCACTTACGCATTCATTCACTTTGACATTTCATGAGCACCTATTATGTGAAGATGAGAAGACAAAGATGAACAAGACACGGTCCCTCATCATAATAAGTTTCATTTATTCATTCAATCTTTTCATTCCCTTTCTTTCATTTCGATAAGTGATTATTGAACAACTGCTGTGTTAGTCCTCTGCTAAGCACAGTGGCTACAGATGTGAAATAAGACACAGCCACTACTGGTAAAGAGTTCACTCTAGTGGGCCATTCATTCATTCAGCTTAACATTTATTGATGGAAACCCTTGGGTGCCAGGCACCGTGCTAAGTGACTGGGGCATAGTTGTTGGTCTCAAACAGTCCCACTCCTCTATTCATTCTCTCTCATGCATTCAGCACGATGTGCATTTACTGAGTGCCTACCAGTGTCAGGACAGAAACTCTCTCCCTCTGAAATAGCCATCCAGTCTTCCTTCCTTCACCACTTACTCATTCACTTTACCAAACATATATTGAGCACCGAGTATGTGTCAGGCCCTGGGAAGGAGGATGAATGAGCCCCAGATTGGCTCACACACGGCCTCTGTTAGGACTGTGAGGCCCCACCCAACAGTTCCTCAAAAGCTCTGAGAGAGGCGGGATATCAGGAAGTTGGCCACACAGCCTTCCCACGGAGCTACAGGGTGGAGAAGGAGTGACAGGGGCAGGCTGGGTTGGGGGGCACCCAGCACACAGGGAGACGGAAACTGCTCAAAATAAACACCAAAGGGAGAATTTGGTGAGTGAGGTGATGATTCAGAATTCTAAGCGAGAATTCTCAAGAACTCAAGGAATATTCTAAGTTTAGAAGAAGAAGGGGAAAAAACTCTACCCACATCTTCTTACTGTGGCATGTTCAACACCAAGCCGCCAGCGGCACTGTTGATTCCCCTTGGTTCCGCCCCCCTCTCAGGCCAGATGCTTGCCAGGGGAAACAGCGAGCGTTTAATCTACCACCTCCTGGGGCTGTTGGGAGGATTGCTGCTGCGTTCCTGGGAAGCCCTTGGCACAGTGCCCAGCACATAGTAAGTGATCAGGAAATGAATGTTACTAGGTGATGTTCTATTTTATTTATCCCTAGGTGTGGTGGTTTTGAACATGGCTGAAAATTCCTTGCTACTCCTCCCATTGAGAGGTGGGGTCCATGTCCATCCCTCTACCAGGACTGCTTAGGCCAGCAGAGAACAGCAGAAGTGACGCCACGTGAATGCTGAAGCTGTGTCCAGCATAAAGAGAGTCGCAGCATCTGCTTTCTTCACCACAACACTTGTTCTGGGTCCCTGAGCCACCATGCTATGAGGAAGCCCAGGCCGCCAGAAGTGGCTGTATGTAGGTATCCTGGTCAACAGTCTAGAAAAGCTTGGCCTTTGAGTCATCACCACGAGTGCCGCAAGTGTGGGTGACAAAACCTTCAAATGATTTTAGTGCTCAATTTGTTCTGGGTCTCCCAGCTGACACCCCAGACATGGAAGAGCCATCCTCACTGAGCCCTGCCTAATGTCAGCTTCCAAGAATCTATAAGCATAATAAATGGTGATTAGTTTGCACTGCTGTGCTTTGGAGTGGCTTGTAACTACTGATAACTGGTGTTACCAGAGGCGTTCTCTCTCCAGGCCCTGCAGACTCTGATGAATGTGGGAGGATCTGATAAACCAGGACAAGTTTATAAACTGTACAGTTCTGTGCACACAGGACCCACTGGTGTCATCACACAGCAGGGCTCTGTGGCTATCCCAACCCATCCTAACTTGTCAAACCATGACTCAGGCCACCACCCTCCTCATTTAGCCCGGAAGACACTGCAGGCTACTGACGCTGACCTGAACTCACGTGGCAAGTCACTGCTTTGTTCCCAAGAGAAAACTTAGGTCATCCCTCCCTCTGGGAGGAATGAACTGGAGGACAAAGGCTGCTTTCACTGGGCCCAGGCTGCTCAGAACAAACAGGGGCGTCAGGGGCAGAGCAGGGAGCAGGCAGCCCCTGACACGCCCCCATCGGCAGGGGGCCAAAGGGCCAGGTGGGGCCCAGGCAAGCTGGGGCAGCACTGGGCCCACAAGTTCCTTTCTTCTCTGCATCTGGCTCTTTTCCAATTGAGGCCTTCAACAGTAACAGGGCAGGGTACAGAAAGGCACTGAGGGCATGTTTGGTAAATTTAACAGAACATGAAAGGTTAAAAAAAGTCACTCCCAGGACTAAGCCAAATGACACAGTGTAGGTTCCAAGGCACAATAGCCTGGGATTGAATCTCAGCTCCACTGTTGACCGGCTGTGTGATCTTCTGCACGTGACTAACCTCTCTGAGCCTCATTTTCTTTCTCGGTAAAATGTGAATAATAGCAGCAACTCCCTTTAGGGCTTGTTCTGAAGATAAAAATAAAGTAATATAAAGTACTTTGGCTAGTACCTGGCTGGTGTGGGTAGAACTCCGTTCCTCCAAAATTCACACGTTGAAGTCTGAACCCCCAGCACTTTGGAGTGTGACTGTGTTTGGAGATAGGGCCATAGGACCTTTACAGAGATGGTTAAATTAAAATGAGGCCTTAGGTTGAGCCTTAGTCCAATCTGATTGGTGTCCTTCTAAGAAGAGGAAATCTGGACACACGGACAGACATCAGGAGTGTACATACGGCAGAAAGACCATACAAAGACATGGAAGAAAGCAGCTATCTGCAGGCGAAAGGGAGAGGCCACAGAAGAAACCAAACCTGCTAACACCTTCATCTGGGGCATCTGGCCTCCAGTACTGTATCGAAATCATTCAGAAATCTGTGGTATTTGACAGAGTATCCCTAGCAGACTAATAAAAATCTCCTATTACTATATTACATTTCTATTATAACTATAAAATAATATTAGTTCAACATGAATGGGCTCACAGTTTGTTAACATAAATATGTTTGATACAATATCGATATAGCATTAAACACCTGCATTTGTGCCTCCCTACTTCAGAATTTCTCCATAAGATATCAAGTTTTCTTAAATCTGAAGGATTTTCTTAAACAGGAGTAATTCAGACCAAATTCCTTGACAACCTCCTCATCATCCACGCATAACTGTGTCCTTGAAATATTTCGTTATGTCCTCAGGGCTCCAATCACAGTGAGAAACAAGGATACCTCAAACTTCCACTTCTTCCAGACTGTCAGGCCTCTTCAAAAGCTGGGTAGCCACCCGAATGTCCTTCCCCTCTCCTGCTAGCCAGGTATTAACACTCAGAGTAGGCACTCAGTACAGGTGCACAGCAAGCCAACTGTGAGACAAGATAATGACTGCATTTTTTCTTTTCTTTTCTTTTTTTTAGAGAGAGAATCTCACTCTGTTGTCCAGACGAGAGCTCCCTGGCATCAGCCTAGCTGACTGCAACCTTAAACTCCTGGGTTGAAGTGATCCTCCTGCCTCAGCCTCCCAAGCAGCTGGGATGACAAGTGCCCACCAGCATACCTAACTTTTTTTTTTTAGTAGAGATGGAGTCTCACTGCTGCTCAGGCTGGTGTCAAACTCCTGAGCTCAAGCAATCCTCCAGCCTCAGCTTTCCAAGTAGCTGGGACGACAAGTGCCCACCAGAATACCTGATTAACTTATCTATTTTTTTTTTTTTTTAATAGAGATAGGGTCTCACTGTTGCTCAGGCTGGTCTCAAACTTCTGAGCTCAAGCAATCCTCCTGCCTCAGAGTGCTGAGGTCGCAGGCATGAGCCACTGTGCCCAGCCAATGACGGCATTTCAACAGAGAAGACGCTGGGCTCAGAGAGGGTAACAACTGATGTGAGGTCACACAGACAGAACATGGCCTAGTGTCCTGGTTCCCCTCTCATCAACTCTGCCTCAAACATGGAAACCATGTGCCCACTCGGTTTGAAACCCCCCAAATCTGAGTCCCTTTTCAGTTCTGGAAATTCCCTTTGCCCACCAGTGATAAAATTCCCTTTGCCACCAGTGGGTGGCAGAGTGAGCGTAACCCACATGGAGACTTTCATTCCTCCATTTCTAGTGTGGTCTGAGGCCAGCTTTGCTACTGACATCATAGGTGCAGCCTCTCTGCAAGCACCATAATCCCAGGATTTTGTAAAACTCCCTCCATGTTTTACACACCACACCGTTCTCTCTCCTGATGCTGTACTTCTCAGAGGCTCTGTGTAATTTTTGGACAGAGATAGGTTTTGCCTAGTGTCCTCATTTGTAGCATGAGGACTATCAGAGTGCCTGCTTCGCTGGGCTGCTGAGAAGGTCACATGCATTCAGGGGTGAAAGGCTGTAAACCCGTTCCTGCCATGAAAAAGTGGGCAAAGACACCAACAGACATGTTTCAAAAGAAGAGAAAGTAGGCCAGGCCTGGTGGCTCACACCTGTAATCCTAGCACCCCGGGAGGCTGAGGCAGGTGGATCACCTGAGCTCAGGAGTTCCAGATCAGACTGAGCAAGACCCTATCTCTACTAAAAGTAGAAAAACTAGCCGGGAGGGAAGCAGATGCCTATAGTCCCAGCTGCTCAGGAAGTTGAAGCAAGGGGATCTTTTGAGCCCAGGAGTTTGAGGTTGCTGTGAGCTCTGGCATCACGGCACCCTACCCACAGTGATAGTGAGACTCAATTGTTAAAAAAGGAAAGAAATGGCCAAAGATATGGAAAAAATTGTTCAACCTCAATAAGATACCATCTTAGCCCTATCAGCATGGCCATTAATGAAAAGTCAAAAAAAAAAAAAA
This sequence comes from Loris lydekkerianus, assembly GCA_963574355.1. Classification (NCBI taxonomy): domain Eukaryota; kingdom Metazoa; phylum Chordata; class Mammalia; order Primates; family Lorisidae; genus Loris; species Loris lydekkerianus. Next base: position 58,943 of record CAUYPK010038773.1, on the reverse strand, counting down.
AAAATCAATGCTGGCATGGATGTGGTGAAAGAGGATGCTTACACATTGCTGGTGGGAATGCAAATTAGTACAATCTTTGTGGAAAACAGTACGGAGATTTCTCAAAAGATCTCAAAAAACATGTTTATCGCAGCACAATTCACAATTGCAATGGTACAGGGCCAGACTAAGTGCCTGCCAACTGAGGAATGGATAAAGCCATGGTTCTCAACCTTCCTAATGCCACGACCCTTTAATATAGTTCCTCATGTTGTGGTGACCCCCAACCATAAAATTATTTTCGTTGCTACTTCATAACTATAATTTTGCTACTGTTCTGAATCATAATGTAAATATCTGATATGCAGGATGTATTTAGGCGACCCCTGTGAAAGGGTTATTCGACCCCCAGAGGGGTTGTGACCCACAGGTTGAGAACCGCTGGGATAAAAGAAATGTGATGTATATATAATACACACACACACACCATGGAATACTACTATGCAAAAAGAACAAAACAATGTGTTTTGCTGCAACTTGGACGGAATTAGAGGCCAATTATTCTAGAAAAAGTAACTCAGGAACAAAAAACCCCAATACATCACGTTCTCCCTTATAAGTGAGAGCCAAGCATTGGTTTTGCATGGTCGCAAAGAGCAACTTCACAGACACTGGACGCTCAGAAATTGGAGGGTAGGAAGAGTGTATGGGATGAAAATCTGCCAACAGGGTGCAGCGTGTACTAGTCAGGTGACAGGTCTACTACTGACAGCCTGGACATCTTACGCCATGTAATTCATCTATGTAACAAAATCCCTTTGTACCCCCAACTCAACTTAAATTTAAGAAAAAAAAAAAATTACTAGAAAAGTGATTGCTCAGTAAGAACAACTTCTTCATTGTCTTTCGAGTTCTCTGATAAAATCACTCATCAAATAAATTTCCATGAGCATAATAAGGGGCGGGGTGGGTGGGGGCTGTCCGTCCATAAGGCGATCTACTGGGACGGCGCGCCCTCTAGCGCCTAAATCTGGAAATCATCCTGCCAACAAGGTAAGCAGTAACTTGAAAGTGTTGAGTCTGACTGTAATACTCCTGCGAAGGAATGTAAGAAAACAGCAGTTCCTCTTCATTAAGTGCCTACTGTATGCCAGATGCTGTCCCTGAGGGTCTTCACAATAAGATTTTCACATGACCCACATTTTAAAAAGGGGGATTTCTCATCTTCAAATGAGAAAACATGTTCAAACATACAAAGCTACCTGCTCAAGGTCACAAAACAGAGAAGGCTGGATTAGAATCTGGCTCTGTCTGACCCCAAAACTTTGAATTGGGAGACTGTGCACAGGAACGAAGTCTAAGGAAAATCCAGTCTGGTCCTCCATTATACCAATGGAGAAAGTGAGGCCCAGAGAAGGCAATCAATTGCTCAGGGTCACACAGCACTTGCCCCCTGCACCCTGACTCTTGGTTCCCAGATGTATTTTTCTACTTTGCATTTATTATCGCTTTAAGTTGCAGGCCTGTTATATTTCTTTTCACTGCTTTGAGCCCTAGAATGTCTGAAAACCAGCAAGGACTACAGCCTGAAGGACCTCCATCTGAGAGCAGGGTTTGCTTCAGCCCACCAGCTCAGAGCTCCCAACTGCATGGAAGTGGAGTTCCAGGCCTAGGGAGCCATCGGCAATACATGGTTCTCTTTTCTTTTTTTTGAAACAGAGTCTCCCTATGTCCCCCTCAGTAGAGTGCCATGGCATCTCAGCTCACAGTGACCTCAAACTTCTGGGCTTAAGCGATTCTCTTGCCTCAGCCTCCCAAGTAGCTGGGACAACAGGTGTCCACACAATACCCAGCTATTTTTTTGTTGTAGTTGTTGTTGTTTGGCAGGCCCAGGCCAGGTTCAAACCCGCCAGCCCCGATGTATGTGGCCAGCACCCAAGCCACTGAGCTACAGGCTCCAAGTTTCTTTTCATTGTTGTAAGAAAAGAAATATATTTTATATATGTCAAGGATCCTTGGACAAATAGGTGGGGCAGACTTTTTGTGGAAAGGAGGGAGGTGCTGAGAGGAGCTGACCTGGCTCCAGCTGAACTCATAGCCTCTGGTGGAAGTTGCCAGGGCTGCTCCTGCCTATGGCTCAGAACCAGTGGGGAATGCCCAAGGGGCTGCGTTAGTCTTTGTGGCAGGCCTTTTTAAATTGCCACCTGACCACCCCAACAGCCCTAAGACATGAGCAAGGCAAGAATTTCCCTTCCCTATTCCAGAAGAGGAAAGCAAGATATGGGATGGTGGGTAGTGGAAGGGGGACGTATGCTGACTGGGTGTCCAGAAGACATTTCAAACTCAATCCCAAGTCTAAACCTGAATCCAGATCTGCCCGGCCCCTGCAGGTTTCCCAATGAAAGCTGATGACAGCTCCATCCTTCCGGCTGTCAGCCCCAAATCTTTAGCATCACGTTTCTCTTCTCCTATTATCCCACCCCATATCCAACTCATCAGCAATCCTGGGGCTGGGACTTCCTAGTAGACAGACCCTGTCCACTTCTCACTACCTCCTTTCTTGCCCTGGTCTGAGCCACCAGTGCCTCCCCACCTAGACAACTAAACTCCCTTCTTGAGTCTGTTTCCTACACAGCAGTCAGAGGGATCCCTCCAAAGCCCAAGTTGGACCGTGTCACTCCAATTCAAAGGGACACTCCTCTATGGCTCTAGTGCCCCCAGAGCATGAGGCAAAGTCCTTAGCGTGACTGAAGGCCCCGTCAGCTCCCTGACCGCAATGCCGACTCCCTCCCCTCACCCAATGTGCTCCAGCCACACTGGCCTCCTTCCTCTTCAGCAAGTGTGCCATGCACACTCTGACCTCGGGGCCTTTGCACTGGCTATTTCCTCTTCCATCCAAGCTCCCTGGCCTATTCCTCCCCCTTTTCCAAAGTCTCTGTTCATAAGTCACCTTCTTGGGGAGGCCTCTGGACACTTTCTACCTGCTTCCTTCCTTCTTTTCACAGAACACCCCACCTCCTGACATACTATACACCATTCTTATGTACCATGTACATTGTTTATTACTTGAACACTCTGCAAGAATGCTAGTCCCTGAGGCAGGGATCTTGGCTGTTTTGTTCACCATCATATCCCAGACACTTACAATAGCCCTCGAGACAGAATTGAATTGAGGATTCGTCAGGAGTCTAGACTGGCACCGGCTACAGCCACTTGCCTGCACCTACTGTGTGCCCGGCTTTGTTGGCATTGCTTCCTTGAATCCTCGGGACAACCCACAACGAAGCTGCTTCCTTATTTCTACTCCACAGATGGCAAAACTGAGTTGATGAGAGGTTACGAGATTTGCTTGAGCCCCACACTGACTGGCCCAGTGGGGATTTGGGAAGCCAGGAGGGCCTGACTCCAAAACGCTGCTTTCTTCTCCTGAACTGGGCCCTAAAAAGGCACCCACAGCTCAAGTCAGACAAAAACCTCTCATGACGCAAACCGTCCCATGGCCCAAACCTCAGGCCCAACTCAAACAGCACAAAAATAGCCAGTTCTTCTATTTCAGCCACAGACATTGCTAAGCCAAAGCCAAACAAGACCCTTAGCACAAACTGGAGCTGCCAAGATCTGAGATTTGGGAGCTATTCATACAGATAACAGCAAGAACAACGGCTACCATTTAGGGGCACCGACAGAACACCCTCGATAGTGCTAACTAAAGCTCATGCCATTTATCCCCTTCTGATAAACGGGTCAGCTGGGTGGGCTATCAGCCCACATCTACTGAGTTCCTACTGTGTGCCAGGAACTGTGGGCCAGAGGCTGGGAGTTCAGTCATAAGCAACTTTCCTGACTAATGCAAGCTATGGAGTGTCATCAAATTAGCTTTGGAGTCAGACTTCCCAAGTTCAAGTCCCAGCTCTGCCCCCTGACTGGCTGTTTTGGGTAGTTGGCCTCCCAGAGTCCCAGTTTCTTCCTTTTTTTAATCTGTTAAAATAAAAATCACATCTACCTCTCCGGGCTGTTGTGAAAACTAATTGAGATGCCACATGAGGATGTACTTAGAGTGAAAGAGAATACGGATTGTTTCATGACAATTATTATTACTAGAGGTGATTACAGGGTGAGCAAGGGATATAGCTAAGCAAACAAATAGCAAGAAAGCCTGGGAGAAAACAGCCAAACTAACCTCATTTAGACATTTTTTCCATCAAAACAGCTCATCATAGAGTCAAATGTGGGGACATGAAGCTCAGCAGCCACAATGAAAAACAAAGTGGTTTGTGCCATCATTCTGGGGGAACTGAGCCGGCACGGCAGAAACTACGTGGAGGGGGTCTGTAAGGTGGGGTGCCTGCACCAACAGCACAGGAAGACGGTCCTTCGTGTGGGTCTCCATGTTGCTTGGCACCTCCCTGAACAGGCTGTCAGAAACCCCTGCCAGGTCTCACCCCCCACAGGCCACGGTTGCTTCAAAGCCACCAGATCATCTGTGACACCCCGGCAGTTCCCACTACACTTAAACCATCCCCTTTGCTATGGGTGACACAAAATAGCAGAAGCCTGTCCAGAGCCGGCCTCACTGGCCTTAAGGAGAGCTAGGAAGGCAGCTGGCGAAAGCAAAGGGCAGGAAGTAGGGCTTTATATCACAGCCTTCCCCAATGCCCCCAAAAGAAACACAATGCTGCATGCCCACCCTAAGTGCAGTCCTTTGCCCAAGATACAAATGCCCGTTGTCTTAGCTAATTCTCAGCACAGGTCTGCAAGGTGAGGCTGATTTCCTCCACTCACTGATAGAGAAACTGAGGCCTGGAGCAAGATATGACTTGCTAAAGCCACATAGCCAGTGAGAAGCAGAGCAGGGTCCCAGGCCAGGGATGTCTCTCTGCAGAGCTCTGCTTGGCCCAGTGCAACATCGTTCTGTAACCCATTCCCTTGCAAAGACTGACATGCATACGAAACTTTCCTACAGGCTAGCAAATCACCTCAATCCCTGGGTCTCAGTCTCCTTGTTGAAACCAAAAGATCAGACTCCATGAAGTAGTTAAAATGATATAGAGGGAGATCTGGGTCCAAATATAGGCTGAAGTACTTCCTAGTTGGGGACCTTGGATGAGCTGCCTAAACTCTCTGAGCCTCAATTTGCCTAACAGCAAAATGGGGACAATAATGAGATCTACCCACAGGGGTTCTGGTTAGGATATTATAAAACACCATGAAAAGCACTTCCTATAGGCCTAGGACTTTGAGAATGCTCAGTAGGAACAGAGGTGGTGATGGTGACTACCCTTATTATGAACTATTATTATTACTGCTAGAATTGACATCACCAAGCAACCACAGGCCTTGGGCCCATCTGGCCAGGTTATCTCAGCAACAAAGACGATTAAGTAACTTAAAACAGTCATGGCAGAGGCAGCCACCAGCTATAGTTACTAATGATTTGAAGCAGAAACTTAATCTCCTTCCCCCATTTCCCAGCTGATGCTGGGCCACCACAGGGCTCAACACTGCGGGTGGTTTCTCCCTCCACAGAACAGAAACGCAGCTACCAAAAGGGCTCAGGCCACCAAGAGGAAGCTACCAAGATCCCATCAACAGATGACAACTTCACAGCCAACCTGCTGCAGCCCACAGTTGGCCTCACTTCTGAGAAGCTGACGTAGGTAGGACAGGACCTGAATGACTAAAGATGGAAGGCTGCAAATGCCTGAGCATGTGGTAAACACCTGGGCAGACACCGAAGCGTCTGACCACAGGGAGTCAGCTAGCAAACCAAAGCTGAGGACGTGTGGGAATATGAAGCATCACATTTACAAGGCATTTCTAAATGGCCTGGCAGATGTTCGTGCCATCAGTGAGCATAAAAAAACATGCACAGTCAACACTCTTTCACTTGTTTGGGGGGGCAGGTAGAAGCCTGATGGTGCATGAAACTTCAAGGGGTGAAATGCAGTGTGGGATCCTGGAACAGGAAGAGGACATTAGTGAACCAAACTGGTGGCAGCTGAATAAAACAGGGTTTCTCAGCCTTGGCGAGAGGGACATTTTGGCTGAGATCATTCTTGGTGGTGTTGACGCGGGGTTGTACTGTGTGCACAGGAGCACACTGCAAAGCATCCCTGACCCCCACTTAATTTCTTGCTTTGGTTCAATCAACCATAATTATTCAGTGGGAAGAGGCTGACATTAGGGGAACTGGGTGAAAGATATACAGAAATTCCCTCTACTATCTCTGCAATTTTTCTCTAAACCTAAGAGTATTCTAAAAATAAGTCATTATGGAAAACAGTATAAAAGTTTCTCAAAAAATTGAAAGTAGACATGGCCATTTCTTTCCAGGCACATAAGCAGAGGACATGAAATCAGTACTCCATAGACCCATCTACACTCGTGTCCACGGCTATATTGTTCACAACAGCTGGGTTATGGGAACAATCTAAATGTCCAGCAACTGATGAATGCATAAGGAAATCGTGGCCTATCTACACACAGTGGAGCAATAGTCAGCCTTGAAAAAGCAGAAGGTCCTGTCATGTGCAACAATGTGAGTCAACCTTGAGGGACATTATGCTAAGTGACATAAGCCAGACAGGCACAGAAAGACAAATACTATATGGTCTCACTTAGTATCTGGAATCTAAAAAAGTCCAATACATAGAAATGGAGAGTAAGAACAGCAGCTACCAGAGACAAGCAGGGGGCAGGAGACTGGCGGGGGGGAGAAAAGATGCTGCTCGAGAGGTACAAAGTTGCAGTTACAAAGAATGAATATGTTCAGAGATGTGATATATCGAGTATAGTTAATAGTACCATAAACTGGAAACTTGCCAACAGAGTGGATTCCAGGTGCTCCCTATCATCTAAAAAAAGGTAACTATGTGAGGACATGGATACTCAGCTACAGCACAATTCCCTACATATGTGCGTATCAACACATCAAGTCATATACTTTATATGTGTACAGCATTTTTAAAGTTTATTAGGGTAACGGGATGAGGGATGTTGTGGGGGGGGGGGGGCAATGTTCTAGACAGACTGGTCAAGGGAGAGCGTAGAGAAGAGATGGCATTACCCAGCACAGAGGCCATGAGGAGAGCCAGACACCCTCACCTTGACTCTCTCTGTGCAACAGCTTGGGGTTAGTCAGTCACTGTGAATCTGACAGTGGCTTCCTGGGAAACGGGAGAAGCTAACATGCTCTGAGTAGCCTTCAGGTTTCAGAAACAAGCTAGAGATTTCATAGGAATCGTCCCAACAAGCAAATGAGGAAGGTGCTGTGTCCCCATCTTGCAGATGAGGAAGCCGAGTTAAGGAAGCTGAAGTGATCATCCCAAGGCCACACAGCTTCGTCACAATTGAGTTAAGGAAGCTTTCCAGCTGAACATCATAGGCACAAAGCCTAACCCAAGACCCCAGTCTTGTTACATGTGTACCAGGCTCTCTTCCGTGACTTGGAAGGACAGAGCAATTGTGGGTAATTTGCAAAGCCAGCGGCAAGCCCGCATAGCTCCTCAGTTCTCCAGGACCTGGTCCCCCGCAGGAAGTGGGTGACTGAGTGAGACTCTTGCCCAGCATCACATCTAGAAAAGACCTCCTAAACGGTCTTGCTGCACCTCTTCACGGTTAGTTGGAGAAACTGAGGCCTAGAGAAGAAAAACTTGGCCAAGGTCACAGGGAGAGCTGGAGCAAAGCCAGATGATTAGCTATGGTTCTGTCTCCTCCACAAAGTTCCTGCAGCTCAAGGCTGAGAACACCCTCACCCCTTCCCCCTCCCACCAGCCAGGAGGGGCTTATCCCCATTCCTAGACCCTGCCAGGTACTCTCCTTCTTTCTCACACCCACCCAGCCCTTTGCACATGCTGTTCCCTCTGCCTGGCATAACCTTCCCTCTATGTATCCTCCAGTGCCCAGCTTCCTTAGGAAGGCTCTCCTGGACCCCGCACCCCCTCAACACCATGTCCCCTGGAGCGCTATGCACCATCCCTGGCATAAAACACACGTAGTCTCTGTTCTAGGCCCTTGGATAAAGTCCTTGTCTCCATTAGACTGTAAGTTCCACAGGTCAGGGAACCATATTTATCTTGCTCACCCTGTATTCTGAGTACCTGACCCTAGCTCCAAACTACTGCTGGTGTGTTTTGTATGAAACAGAAGACCATGGCTGTCAGTTTGCCACCACGCCCACCTTTAAGTTCCTAGGGATGGTGGACTGTGTCTGAGTAATCTCTGCAACCCCAGCCCTGAGCCCAGACTCTGACATACAGCCAAGCACATCAGGATCATCAGGACCCTGTGGACCCCAGAATTCAGAGATACAAATGATTATGGGAGACTTGTCATCTTTCTGCTCTTCTGAATTTCAATGTTTTCTACCATATGTGTGTGTGTGTGTGTGTGTGTGTGTGTATATAAATAATTTCTGCAATACACTCCCCCAAATCAATGAAACGTAGCCTTAAATTTACTATATGAGAATAAACAAATGCCAATAATCAAAGGATGTGAACTAGGAAAGTCTCTTGTCTTTCAACTGTCCTGGGGTGTGGTGGGGGGATCTCAGGAGGGAGGGAAGACACCACGGGAGAGGCACTGAAAGACATTGTTTCCTAAAGTTGTATTTTTAGGAGCTCTGGAAAATTCCTTGGGTGAGAAGGCATCTGAAGTATTTGCAAACATTCAGCAAGGGGAAAAATTCTATCTCCCAAGACTTTCCTCTGCTGGGCATTCTCAACCCAGCAGCAAACATTCTGGATAATTCTGAGACCAGCCAGGCCATGACAATTCCTTGATAAGCCCCTTTTGTTTCACAGAGCCCTGAGGACTATCACACAACCCACAATCACCTATGCCCACCCCTTAGTTTCACAGTTGAGGAATGGGATCTCAGAGAGGAGAAGCAACTTGCCCAGGGACACACAGCATATCAGTCTCAAGAGTCAAAACAAGATTTGAAAAGCACTTCATATCCTGCAAAGCACTTCCACACACAGGCTCCTGACCATGGCATTTCACCAGAAAAAAGTTTTGGCTTTTTTCTCGCCTATATAGAGGAATGAAAACGAACGCAATGTGGGAGTTCTGAGTTTTACTTTTGCTGAGTAAGTTCAGAAAAAGGAAAACAAAATCTATTACTTTCATCTCATAAAAGATGAGGCATTTTCACAAGGTCACACACACAAAGGCAAGAGGGATATAATTACAGAAAAAAGAATAGTCCTTTAAATCACTTTCCGAAATGTCACTTTCCAAAAAAAACTTACTAACATAGTTCTTGTTTTTCTTGTTTTCCTCGGGACTTCTGAGTGCTCTCTGGGACCACTGACACACAGTCCTATTCAGGACCCTGAGCTCTTCCTAGCTCCCAAACAAAATGCTTTCCTCCTTTCCCCAACACTCCCTCCTCTTGTAACCACCACCATTTCTCAAAGAAACAAGAGACACTGCTAACCAGACAGAGCCAAAATGCCAAGTTGGCAAGAAGAGAAAGGAGGTGACACCGGCCCAGAGTCTGCACTCACCCAGAGGCACCCCAAGAGCTTCAACAAGCTGGGGCAGTAGTAATACTCCATTTCTGGTGCCCACGGGTTATGCTGCGAGCACGGTACACTCTTCCAGTTTTCCTCTGGAGGGGGCAGCTCTTCCCGCTCAGCTTGTCATGCTGGAGTCAAGTTCAAGGCAGCATGAATCATTCAGAGGCTGGCTCCCAGCCAGGGGACCAGGCAGACAGCCTGCTAATGGCCACAGCGGCCTTTGGGGAGGAGAAGTGCGGCTCAGGTCCCATGAACTCACCCAGACCATCCCTCAGTGGCTTGTCTGGCTGGTCTAGGGGATACCCTCCTGAGCCGGTTGCCTAGACCCCCACTGCCCCTGAGAGCCCTGGGCAAGAAGATCGAAACCAATAAGAAGTTCAAGAACTGAGTACGTGAGTGAGTGTGTGAGAAAGGTGAATGCGTGTGCTTCTAGGTGTGTGTACGTGTGTGCAAGTGTGTGTGAGTTGGTGTGTATAAGTGTTTCGTCTGTGTCTTATGCATGTGTGTGACTGTGAGTGCGTACAAGTGTGTCACACGTGTGAGTGAAGGTTGTGTGGTCCCTCCTCCCCCAAACCACATGCCGAGAGGGGGGGATCCCCCACTCCTCATCGGGAAGGAAATAAATCAACTCAGGACAGCATCAGTTCACACAGACCCCTCTGACCTGAGTATAGTCCCTTTGGACCTCGGCTGGCTTCTGCAACCCCATGGAAAGTGGGTTTAGTTATCTCTATTTTACGGAAGGGAAACTGAGACCTATAGAAAGTAAGCAATTTAGCCCAGGTCACGTGCCAAGTCAATAACCAAGCCACGGCTGGGAAAAGACTCCCCCCAACTGTGCGTCCTGGGTCCCCCCCATACTCGTGGATGGCCTGCGTAGCGTGGATGGTCCGCTCAGCGAGGGACCAGCTCCCAGAGCCACCAGTTGCTGGCCGCACTGGGGTGAGGAGAGCTTTGGTTCTAAGAGATAAAAGGTTTTAAGATATTAAAAATGCAAACTGTAGCACACATAGGACCAGCTTGAGGCAACGTCTCTCGGATGTTTCCTTTGAAAGAGCATGACTTTGGCAACCTGCCCCACCTTCCCGCACCTCAGTCACCCCTTCTATAAAATGGGATAGACTGTCCCTATGTTTCAGAATTTGGGGCATTTGACGTGGTAGAATACCGAAACATCTAGTTAAGTTCTCACGGTTGAAATGTCAGAGGAGAAAACTGAAGCTCAGATGGACACAAAGAATTGCCCGAGGGGACCAGCTACTGAACAGGGAAGTGGCAACTCTAATCCTGGGGGCCCCTACTCAACATACCAGCTCTCAGGAGCTAGGTTGTAACCCAGACTGGAATTAGGGCACTCAGTAAGAGAGGTGGCTGCTGAGGCAGGTCCACCCAGCTTCTGCAAGGAGCTGAGTGGGGGGAAGTGAGGCAGGGGGTGAGAGCACACACAGGCCCCAGCCAGAAGCTCTGCCCTCTCCCCGCAATACACCCAAGGCCCATCTGGGCTGCATGCTCGGACATGGGCCCCACAACCCAACATCAGACACGGCAGCTAACAGGAAAACCACTTGAACAAGGGCAGGGGGTCGGCTGGGTGCAGCCGCCAAGGTGCAGCCGCCAAGGAAACCACAGGTCAAGTGCAAAGCTTCTCCTGAAGTTGGCCTGTGGTTTCTTCAATTGTCAGCACCCTATGATCAGTAGGCTCTGGGTCTCAGACACTCACAGCCAGATAGTCAGCTGAGGGCTGGTCCAAGCAATGGAAAGCCAAGGACAGGCAATTCAGTCAGAAGACTGGCCCTGCCCCTTGAATGGCAGTACAGTCGGAAAGCTAAATGCCTGGGCCCTCTGGCTGGCAAACAGCATGGCTGGAGGGGTGAGTCCTGCCGCCTGGCTATACCATAAGCCAGATGATGGTGTGGTCTGAGAGGTAGGCCCTGCTAACTGGGGGGCTAACACAACAGCAGGAAATGCGGTCCTGTGACTGCCACCTGAATTTCTACTGTCCACAGCAGCAGAGCCTAAGACAAACACCCAGGTGCTGAATGAAGCCTTCCCAAGGTCCTGTGGAGACAGCTGAGGTCAGATTGTATAGTCTCCCACTGGCCTTGGGAGGAGAAGGGCCCAGAGAGAAGGGGGCTGGGAGGGGGGGAGAAGGTGCCAGAGAAACCCAGGGTGGGATGGGGAGAAGGAGGAGGCTGCGCTAAGGGAGGGAGGATGGAGGAAACATGGGAGAACCAGAAAAAGAGAGAAACCAGCCAGGCGGAGAGGGAGGCGAGGATGATGAGTGCGGGGGAGACGAGCTCAGGTGGGAAGGGGCACAGGCAGGAGCGGGACAGCCCCAGAGGAAGTTGGGGAAAGCAAGGGAGACGGCCATGACAGGGCAGAGTGGCAACGGAGAAAAAGAAACATTCTAAAGTCAGACGTGCAAAGTGGAAACAGAGCCAAGGCCACAGAGGCAGAGGGGGTAGACAGGCACCAAAGATGCAGACCCCCAGATCCCAGGCTCCCAGCCAGAGAAGGTCAGGCGCCCAGAGCAGCTGGGGGAGCATGCCTGGGTCGGAGCGTTGGAGGGGGCCAGGCTGCATAGAGCCGTGTCCTCATGCCCCTCCCTGGGAGCACCTTCTCCATGGCCAGGGCCACCTGGAAGCACAAATGTGACCAAGGCAACCCACACACACAATCTTGGACACTTGTCCTGGTCCCCACTGCTCTGTGGAGGAAATCCACACTCCCTCCTCCTCCCAGCCCTGCCACCTCGCATACTTCCCCCACCCTCTGCCCAAGTTGTCCCTCAGTCAGAAGCAGTCAAGATGGGTTAAGTGGTAACCCCAAAACAGAAGTCTACCCGGAACCTGTAAATGTACCTATATTTAGAAAAGTCTTTGCAGATATAACTGAGAAATAACCAAATTAAGCATCTTGAGATGAGACCCTTCTGGATTGCCCAGTGTTTATGGTTTGAATGGACGTGTCCCTCCAAAACAGAAAGGTTAAAATGCACCCTCCCCCCCCCCACAGTGATGGTATTAAGAGGTGGGACCTTCAGGATTAGGCTATGAAGGCTCCATCTTCATTGATGGGATTAGCACTCTCACAAAAGTGCTGGAAGGAGTAAGTTCCCTGCTCCCTAACCCCACCCTATCCCCTTGCCTCTGTTACATGGGGACACCTTAACAACACCATGTATAAGTGAGCAGGTCTTCATCAGAAACCTTGACCTCGGATCTCTCAGTCACCAGAACTGTGAGAAATAAATTTCTATTGCTTATAAATTACTTAGTCTTGGCTATTTTGTTACAGCAGTACAGCTGCACTAAGACACTCAGACACACCTTAAACCCAGTGACAAGAGTCCTTATGAGATATAGAAGATGAAAACACAGAAGACCACGTGCAGACAGAGGCAGAGGCTGGAGCAAAGCAGCCACATCAGAAGCTGCAAGAGGCAGAGAGGTGCCTCCCTGCCCAGAGCTGATACAGGACAGGTGGCTCCGTGGTGCCCCAGCCAGCTCAGCCCAGCTGAGCTGGAGGACCCGCCGCCTCCGCCTTGGCCGTCAGAGGAACCAGCAGGCTGGAGGGTAGGCAAGTGGGGGCCTCCCACCCCCACAGGAGGCTCCAATAGCCAAAGGTGCCGAACAACTGCTGGGGAGACACCGAGGCCTTGGTGTCTCCTTCCCCTTGCACGTATGACTGAATACAGAACCCCCATTTCCTATGCCTAGGCCAATTTCATGTAAGTTTCCTAGGCCTCAATTCCATTCATTAATACATTCATTCATCTTGCCCCAGAGGAAAGGACTGTGTCTATTTCTTTCCTGGCCTCATCCATGTACCTATATATACCCGAGAGGGAGAGAGACGGGAAAGAGAGACAGAGAGAGCTTTTCTCCCCGGACTTAGGTTTTCTCTCCCTGCCAGGAGCTTCAGTGTTTTTGTATTCTTTTCTGTAAATAAATTCTGACTTAACCACTGTTCTGTGCTCCGTGGATTTATTCTTCAAATCACTGAGACCAAGAACCTGAAACTCCAGTATCAGAGCCATCACCACCACCCCCAGCCCCCTCCAGCCGTCTGAGGGAGCCTAGCCCTGCTGCCACCTGCCTTTCAGACTGTGGCCCCCAGAAGTAGAAGAGAGTCAGTGTCTACTGTTTTAAGCCAGATAGTGTGTGGTAATCTGCTGTGGCATCCCTAAAAAACAAACACATCCCCCCTTCACCTGGCTGGCTCTTGCCCAAGTGGGGGTCTCCAGCTTGGGATCTAACTCTCCTGCCTGCCAGCAATTCCCAGCCAGACCTTCTGGGATAATCCCTCACCCTGCTGTTCCTCTTTGAACCTCTCCTCACCAGCCAGCTCCCTGAGCACCTTACAGCCAGCCTGGCTCAATCTGGTCATGGTAGGCCCTCATGTTTCAGCCTTTCACTCAGACAATTCTTAATGATCTCACTCATTTCTTCATTCCAAAAACAATATGTACAAAGACTCGTGCAAATTTATTTATTGAGAGTGCTTAGCTTTCAGCAAAGAACTCCCTCAATTAAAACAAAAAATAAAACAAAACAAAACAAACAAACAAACAAAAAAAACAATCCAGGATGGGGAGGTTGTTATAACCACAGTCAAGAAGGAAAGCAATTCACAAAGGAAAACGGAGGTTAAAAAACAAAGAACAGTAGCCCCTGGGCACACTTCTGTTGCAGTGTTGTTTCTAGGAGGTAGAGAGAAAGAGAAGATAGAGCAACGTTTTGTTGTATTTGACTGAGTTACCAGTACTTAAGCACCAGGAGACTTCCAGCACACAGTCCTGTATTCCTGTGTGGGGAAAGGGGCAGGGGCTGCCTGGGCTGCCTGGGGACTGGCCCCGCCACATTCTTCACGCTGCCCTCAGCACAAGCAACAGAAATTATGAATGTGTAGGAGCCCTGGTAACCAGCACCCATTCCTCACACCCTCCCTATGGGCCTACTGTGTGCCAGGCCCTATGGGAGCAGCTGACACCGAGAAAGCTAGCAGGGGCCATGCAGCCCCCCCACACACACACCAACCATCTAGATGCACCAGCAGCCAGCAGCTTTGCTTCTTGGCTTGGCCTTCAATGCCCTTTGTCACAGGGCCACTGCCACCTTCTGCTCTGGCCTAACCATTCCTCACCCACGCATGAAGATGCAGCCACCTACCAGGAGTGCCCTTTCTCCCCTGTGGAAACCACCCTTTAAGCCCAATTACAAACAGCAGGAAGGAGTCACTGAGCCCCTCCACCTTTGGGCACTAGGAGCCTGGCTTCTTCACAGGCTTGAGGGCTCCCCACGGGCAGGGCTGGGGTTCCAGGGCCTAGCCCCAGCCTAGTACTAAGTAGGTGCTCTGTAATTGTTCCCTGAAAAGCAGAGAATTCCCAGTTCTCTCAGCAGCAGTCTGGCTCACAGGAAAATCATCCTTGGATCTTGGCATCAATAACACACCCAGGGCAGACCCACTACTGTATACACAGCCCTGTGTTGCCACCAAAGGAGGCCCACAGATGGCAAACACATGCCCCTGTCTTTAAGCGGGTGATGATCCCCTGAAAGGTCAGAGCATGACAGAATAAAAGGCTATCCAGGTAGGAAACTAAGACCCAGGGAGGGGATGACATGTCTCATAAAGCCAGTCCTGGGTACAGGGAAGGGTCTGGATGCCCATCAATAAGCAGGGTTATCTGCCTCAGACAAGACATCTCCCAGCCTATCCCAGGGCAGAGCCCACCCACAGGGGCCTGCAGGGGTGTTATCAACTGCAGGACCTTTGAAATCAATTAATACATACAACAAGAACAAAAAAAAAAACAAAAAACACACTTTTCATCCTCTCAGTCCTTAGCCTGACCAAGTAACTACCCTCCAAGCCCCAACCGCTGTCCTCCCAATGTGGAGGGGCAGATGGATTGGGTGGGGTCAGGTTCTAGAGGGGACCTCGCAACAAGAAGGAGCCAGCCCAGTGCTCAACACGGAAGTGCTGATGCACGCCACCACGCGGACATGCCAGGTAATGCCACACTCGGTGGAAGAAGCCAGAAGCCACAAACACAGTGACAGAAATGTCTAGGAAAGGCATGTCTGGAGAGACAGAAACCAGATTAGCACTGCCAGGGGCTGGGGAAGGGAGGATGGGGAGGGACTGTTAACAGGTACAGAGTTTCTTTCTGGGGTGATGACAATGTTCTGGAATAAGACGCTGAGAGCTGGACAACTTGTAAATGTACTAAATGTTATTAAATTGTACACTTAAAGCAAGTGAATTTCATAGTATGTAAATCATATCTCAATAAGCTACTGAAGGAGGAGGAAGAAGAAGGAAGAAAGAAGAGCAAAAAATGGAGGAGGAGGAGGAGGAGAGGCCAGCTTTGGAAAAGACTGAGGACAGAGACAGCCCCGCAGGGCATGGGTGCAACCTGGCTGGAGAGTCCCCGCCCCACTCAGTTGGCCGCCCTAGATTAAGCCCTTCCAAGGAGCTAGGGGCAGAAGCTGTCAGAAGCATGGATTAGCACTCAGATAGGACCAGGGTCAAATCCCAACTCTGTCCCTGCCAAATAAGGCCATCTTGGATGACCTCCTTCTCCTGTCTGTGCCTTGGTTTCTTCAGATGTAAAATGAGGCTGATAATAACAATAGTGAAGATTAATTTCCCCCCTAAAGGGCTGTAGTGAGGGGACAGGTGAGAGGATATCCAGAAAATCACCTAACAGATGGCAAGTGCTCAATCAATGAAAGCCTGAAGGTGTGGAGAGTTAGGGACCTGAGTGAGTGGGGCAGGAATCTTGCCCTCAGGGAGCCCACCTTCTACCAAGTACTTGGGGTAAAGCACTGGAGCCTGCAGGGCATGGGACCTAGGAAGTCACAGGAAAGCATGCAACCCAGGAGAGCTTCCTGGAGGAGGTGACAAGGTGCTGAGGCTTGAAATGCGACAAAACACTCCTCTTCCTAAGAGACCCTGAGTTCAAGTACAAGATTCAGCATCTCTAGAAATATATCTGCTAAAGTCAGAAATGCTGTTTTTAAATCCATAAGCCTCTCATGGGGTACCATACCCCCGTTACATATGTATCCCACATTCCTTTTAGAAATGAAACAAAAGCAAATTTTTGTTCTAAAAAAAGGATTTTTGCAGAAGAGAAACATCATCAGTAAAGATAAATGGGGCGGCCAGGACTGTGGAGGCTGGAGAGGACTACCCCAAGCTCAGCGGGGCAGCTGATGTCAGGCTCATAAAATAGAAATTGACCAGATGGGGAACAGAACAGAGAGACACACGTACCAAAATTAGTGAGTTGCAGAAAAAGGAAATCTAAATGGTCACGCAAAACTTGGATTTTTTTTTTTTGAGGTTTAGAGTGAAGGTCCTAATGTAGAAGGGTCTAAAAGTGGCCTCCATCCTGCCCTCTTGTGGTCATTTCAAACACTGCGCACAGTAACTGGTGCCTTGTCTACTCTGGAAGGCAGGTAGGATGGAGAAACAGCTCTGGATTGAGCCCCACATGGGGCACCAGCCCACTATCCTGGGCCCAGGCCACATGCCTTCACTTCCCAGCATTCCACAGAACAAGATTCCATGAGATAATGCTTGTGAAACAAGGTTCCCATGTATGTTAACAGAAGGCAGCTGGGTGTGCCCTGGTCATATGGTGAGATTTCACATAAAAATCAAGATCATCAGTTTTGCCTGAGAAGTTGGATGATCCAGCCAAGAATGGGCTGGGAGGCAGCGGCACCTCTCTCTTTCCACTACATTCATCATGAAAGCCTATCCCTTCCTGGCCTGGCTTCGGGGTGTAGCTCCAGATGCAGAATCTTAAAGCCAAGTGCCTACAAATCTGGACTCAGAGACACTGAAGTGACCAGGATGCCTCTGAGGGAGGCCTAGTGCTCAGGAACCACCAGATCAGAGGATTTCTGAAACAGTTTAGAGTTGGACCTTGTCCTGGGAATTCTGTCCTAAATTCTCTATTTTCTCTCTGCTCAGTGAGACCATGGGGGGCCCCTCCCAGGAACTCTGTGTCAGGACAGGATGTCCCTGCTGCAACATTCCCTCTTCCTGGGCTACCCTTCCTGCTTCTCCACCTGTCCAGCCACCACTCACACAGCAAGACCAGCCCACACTGCACCTCCAGCCTTTCTGAACCAGGCCAAAGAAGAGCTCAGCACTCCCTCCTCCCTCAGGTTAGCTAGTTGTGCACGTTTGCCTCCCCTACTCAGCTGCTGACTCACCCATCCTCATTCAACAAATATTTATTGAGCATCAACTCTGTACTGACAACACTGAGTAAGCAAGAGTCAAGAGCCCTACAATCCAGCAGTTCTCACTGGGGGGGTGGGGGGGTACCAGACAAGAAATAAGCAACCAGAGCCTCAGCCCTGATAGGGGAAGATAACACCCACAGCAACGGTGTGCTGGGAGGTAATAAAAGGGGCCAGGCTCTTCTACTGACACGGTGTGAGGGAAAAGCCCCACGTGGGGTGACATTTAAGCTGATGGTCCCAGAGGAGCCCAGTCCAAGCACCAGATGATTTGAGCCCCAGCTGTTCAGAGCTCCCAGCAGAGATGAGCTGTCCCCAGGGGGCCCTGCATGCTGTCTTGACCTGCAGAATCCAGCATGGCTGAGGCACACCACTACATTAGAACGGATAACTGGACCCTAGGAATTACTTCTTTACCTCTCTTCCTCCCTTTGGGCCCATAACTTGTTTTATATAAACACTGCCACCCCACACTAATGAAAGCCCCAGAGTACTGGTCCAAACTGTGTTGCATTACTCAGGGATCTCTAAAAAATATTGGAGTCCAGAAAAATCCCAGTGGATGGGGATCCTACAGAACACCTGGCCAGGGTCTGCATGACTGGCCCGTTCATCAAAAACAAAGTTGGTGCCAGTGGCTCAGTGGGTAGGGCGCTGGCCCCACATACAGAGGGTGGTGGGTTCAAATCCGGCCCTGGGCAAACTGCGACAACAAAAAAATAGCCGGGCATTGTGGTGGGCACCTATAGTCCCAGCTACTCGGGAGGCTGAGGCAAGAGAACTGCCTAAGCCCAGGAGTTGAAGGTTGCTGTGAGCTGTGTGACACCACGGGTGATAAAGTGAGACTCTGTCTCTACAAAATAAATTAATTAATTAAATTAAATTAAATTAAAAACAAGGAAAGTCTGAGACTACAGGCTGGATGGTATCTTACCATAGAAAATGGACATCACGTTAAACTACAGAAATGTGAATGAACTATAAACCTTAATTGACAAGAATGTATTGCTACTGGTTCATTGGTGGTAACGAACATGTCACAGTCAGGCAAGAGAAACTGGGTATGGGCATATGAGAACCCTCTGTGTTATTGTCTCGATTTTTCTATAAATCCAAAACTGCACCTAAAATTAATGTCTATTTAAAAAATATCAATACCCAAGCCCTGCCTCTAAACATTCCAATTTATAGAATGGGATCTGGGCATTAAGGTTTTGAAAAGCTCTCCTAGTGATCCTAATGTGGGGCCAAGTCTGCAAACCACTACTGTAGAGGGGGCAAAAAAGAAAAAAAAAACAAAAAAAAAAACCTGCCTCAAGAAGCCAGGAAGAGAGTTATAAATAGCCAGGAAGAGATTTAGAAATAGATAAAAAGGCTTTGGTTGGTTGAAACATATAGATAATAAATTCTGGGGCTCTTAGACTATTTCTGAGATTTGAAGAGTAATATGTAAGGTCTTCCAAACCATCTTCTTGTGTGTGTGTGGGGGGGGGGGGGGGAGGATTTGGCAGCTCATGGCTTCTATGCCAGGGTTAGCAAATATTTGACACTCATATCTCCACCCTCCCTGGCCCATGCTCTTAAAAGACATTCGTCAATTATAGCAGCATCTTTCTCTGGGCCTGAATGTTGTCTCAGAGTCCTTCTCAACACCCTGTACCACTTAGGCATTATGATTCAAGTGGACTTGGCACTTGAGATACAACCTATGTCCTGCCCTCACTAAGCAGGTGTTGGGTGGAGGCATCTGTTCAATCTGTTTGGATGTTTAGCCCCTAGGTTTCCTATGGTCTGGAGGAAGCAGCCAATGGCAGTGCAGCTGTTGGATTCCCAGCCATGGAGGGGTCCAAGCCCACAAATGAGCCCTCTCTATTTTCCTTACCAAGCCACGGCCATTCCCACAGTTTCCTTTCTTTGTGCCTACAGTGACCCACCTGTTCCTCACTGGCCCAGCCCCTCACAATCTCCTCTTCTTCTGGCCTCCAATGTGTTAATCCTCCAGGTCCAGCTGACCCAGTCCAGGGAACATGCCCACCACCCCAGTGAGTCACCCCATGCCAACCCAACACCTCTCTCAGTCTCCTCCACCAGAACCATTCACTCAGAAAGTACTTTATAGCTGACCAACTATCTTCCCGCCCCTCCTATTCTGACCAGGTGAGCTGGCCACAACCATAAAGATGGTGAGGATTCTTCTCATTTCCAGAAGAAGAAACCTAGGGCTCCAACTGATAGAGCTGGGTCTGGAACCTGGATCTTCCACCACATCCTGAAGTGCTAAACTCATGTTTAACACAAAATGCTGCCATAGGTTGATAAGGGAAAAAGGATGGAAGACCATGTACCCCAACTAAGTTGCATCTGACCCAAGTGTTAGCAAGGGTGGGGAGCAACTGGAACCCTGGTACACTGGTAATGGAGTGTACATAGGTACAACCACTGTGGAGCTATATCTGGCAAAATCTACTAACAAGAAACATATCCAACCCCCACTACCCAGCAATCCCACTCTTGATTACACACATAACAGGTGTAAGTACTAATGGTCACTAAAAGATAGGGAAGGGAAGAGCATCACTATCTCTAATAGGCCCAAACTCAAATGTCCAGCAACAGCAAAACAAATAAACAGATGTGGGTTGTGGCATCTTCATAGAGCAGAATATAAGCAGCAATGAAAAAGTACAAAGTATTGCTATATGCACCAACATGGATAGATCTCACAAATGTCAGGCTGCCAGACACAAGAGGATCCCATTTTATGATAATTAGAACAGGCAAATCGAAAACATGGCAAGAGGAGTTTGAATACTGGTCACCCTTGGGGCCTGCAGGTAACTGAGAGGGGACTGGAGGGAACTTTGTGGGGGGCCTGGAAATGCTCTGTCTCCTGCTGTGAACTGGAGTGGCTATGCAGGTATGTACATATGCAAAAATACACCCAGCCATACAGTTGGGATTGGATCTATGCACTTTACTGTATGTAAATTATATGTCAGAAAGAAGGAAATATGTAATGTGTCCTAATCTGGGTAGCTCAGTGTTAAACTGAACTAAGCGTTTTTTTTCCTGGAACTGCTCAAAGTCTTTTTGAGACAGAGCCTCAAGCTGTAGCCCTGGGTAGAGTGCTGTGACATCACAGCTCACAGCAATCTCCAACTCCTGGGCTCAAGTAATTCTCCTGTCTCCGCCTCCCAAGTAGCTGGGACTACAGGCGCCTGCCACAATGCCTGGCTATTGTTTTGGGGGTTTTTTTTGTTGTTGCAGCCATCATTGTTGTTTTGGTGGCCTGGGCTGGATGAGAACCTGCCAGCTCAGGTGTATGTGGCTGGCGCCTTAACTGCTTTAGCCACAGGCGCCAAGCCTGCTCGCAGTCTTTTAAAAGAGCGCTGTGAATCTCAAGAATGACATGGAGTAAGCAGTTTCCTAAATTATTTTTTAGCAGAACTCACCACCCCCACCACCTTTTCTCCACCTCTTGTCTGCAATCTATCCAGGAAGTTTCCAGGCAGACTTATAGGGGACTGGTATGTAATGACCTCATAGCACCCTGTCCCTAGATGAGCCATCTGCAGTGTCTGATCAGATTTATGGAAAGGTTGTGCTGCAGCCCAGGCTGGGCATGTGATGCCACCCTTCTTGTCCTCACCTGTGAAATGGCTGCACTCCCTTGTGGAATGAAAGGGTGGCGGTGGACAGGGAAGAGGAGCCTCCGGTGCCTGCAGTCACGCGCCAGGATGCCCACCCAGCCCCACCAGGGACGCTTTGCGAGTTGAGCAAGTGTCCCGGTCATTCATTCATGAGTCTCCTGCTGGCAGGTCAGGATCCTGACTGGGGAAACCCCCTAGTAGTCTTGGTCACTGGGAGCCCACAGAGCTCAGGAGGTCCAGGTGGTGCTGCTGGAAGCAAATCTAGCCATCCTTCTTCCACCTGAAGATCCCGCCCCCAAGAGACATCCTTTCCCCTCCCCAGTGGTAAGACCACAGGCCAGGATTCAGTCCAGGCCTCCCGGTTTCTTCACTGTGTGTCCTAGAGCCAGTCACCTCCCCTCTGTGAGCCTCAGACTCAGAATCTCAAAACTGAGCATCTTCTTGCCACCTCAGGATATAGCAAGGTCACTTAGGAAAAAGTGTCAGGAAATGGGGCTGGCTGGGTCTCAAAAGAGTTCTGCACCTTCATTTCTTCATCTGCAACACTGGGACCATGAAGGGGATAATGGTACAGTGTTCATACAGTGCTCAGCACAGTGTCTGCCGCATAGAAACTCGTATCTAGTACAAAGCCACAGCAATAACAGCAAACACTTAGAAAGCACCTATGAGGTGTCAGGCACAGATCAAAGCATCTTATGTGAATTAACTCATCTAAGCTCACTGGTTTTCTAACAATTAGGCTCAACTATTATCATGTCTGTTTTACAGATATGGAAACTGAGGCACAGAGATGTCATCCTATCACAGTCACAAAGCTGGTGAGTAGCACAGCTGGGATTCAACCCAGGACCATTTGGCTTAGTACACAAGCTCTTTCTACATGCATATTACACTTCAATTTTAAAAAATCACTAAGGCTGAGTGTGGTGGCTCATGCCTATAATCTTAGCACTCTATGAGGCTGAGGCAGGAGGATCACTTGAGCTCAGGAGTTTGAGACCAGCCTGAGCAAAAGTGAGACCCTGTCTCTATTAAAAAATAAGAAAACTAGCTGGGCATGGTAATGTAGGCCTATAGTATGAGCTACTTAGGAGGCTAAGGCACCAGGATTACTTGACCTCAGGAGTTTGAGGTTGCTGTGAGCTAGGCTGATGCCACGATACTCTAACCTAGGCAACAGAGTGAGACTCTGTCTCAAAAAAAAAAAAAAAAAAAAAAAAATCACTTTCTAGCAGCAAAAGAAAAAATGGGTAGATAAACTGGACTTTATCAAAATTAAAAACTTTCATGCATCAAAGAACATTATCAAGCAAGTGAAAAGATAACTGACAGAATGCGAGAAAACATTTGCAAATAATTATCTGATATGGATTGCTATCCAGAGACTATATTGTATTGTGTGTGTATATAAAATATTCCTACAACTCAACAACAAAGAAAAATCCTGATTCAAAATGGGCAAAGGACTTGAACAGATATTTCTCCAAAGAAGACATAAAATTGATCATGAAGCACATGAAAAGATTCTTAACATCATTAGTAATTAGGGACATGAAAATAAAAACCACAATGAGTCATTACATCACACTCATTAGAATGGCTATTATGAAAAACAAAAACAAACAAACAAACAAACAAAAACAGAAAGTAACAAATATTGGCAAAAATGGGGAAAAATTAAACCCAAATACATTACAGGTGAGAAAGTAAAATGGTACAGCCATTGTGGAAAACAGGTTGGTGGTTCCTCAAACAATTAAACATAGAACTACTGTATCATGCAGCAATTTCAATCTTAGGAATAGACCCAAAAGAACTGAAAACAGGGACTCCGACAAGTATTTATACACCATTATTCACAGCACCATTGTTCATGGTATGTAAAAGGTAGAAATAACACAAGTGTCTATTAACAAGTGAATGGATGAATAAAATGTGGTAAACATGGTAAACATATACTATGGAATATTATTCAGTCTTAAAAAAGGAAGGAAACCCTGATACATGTACAACATGGATGAACCTTGAAGCCATTATGCTAAGTCAAATAAGCCAGACCCAAAAGGACAAATATTGTACGATTCCATTTATACGAAATATCTACAACAGGTAAATTGAAGAGATAGAAGGCAGAAACAGAAGTTATCAGGGGCTTGTGGGAGGGGATGGGGAACGCGGACTTAGTGTTCACTGGGTACAGATTCTGTTTGAGATGATGAAAATGTTCTGGAAGTGGGTAGTGGTTACAGCTGTGCTAACACTGAGACTGTACTTAATGACATTGACTTGTATGCTTAAAATTGTTACAGTGTTAAATCGTATGTTATTTATCTTTAACATAAACCCCCAAATAATTTTTTTTTTTTTAAATGGTCTTCCCCAGATTGCTGCAACACATCCTAACTGGTCTCCATTCTTCCAGCTGGCTCACCCTCTACAACCGCCTCTTCACAATGCCCACCAGGGGGCACACCAAACCTCATCTGGGATACTTCTCCTGGCTCGTCAGCGCCTCCTGTGGACATAATACAAGGCCCCTTATTCTGAACAAAGAGTCACCCTCTCCACTTCAGCCCCAATGACATCATTACCTCCATCATCATCATCACCACCATTATTATCACTAAACAAAACAAGTTCTAGGACCTTTGCACTTGCTGTCCCTTCTGCCTGATGCTCTCCCTCTGATTCTTCCACAAGGCTGAGTCCTTCTCAGGACTTAACTTGAATGTCACCTCCTCTGAGAAGCCCTCCATGACCACTTAATATCAAGCAGCCCAAATTACCCTCTCCCCAGTCACTCTTGATGCTCAAGACCCCATTTTACTTTCTTTACAGCATGTGGTAACATCTAAAATTTCTTTTTTGGGTCTATCTCCTTGCTTTCTGTCTTCTCCCTACATGGAGAACATGAGCTCCAGCAGGGCAAGGAGCTATACCTGAAGGGCCAAGAGCAGCACACAGCACATAGTAGGTCCTCAATGAATGTCTGCTGGAGGCATGACTAGGGCGTGACTAGTGAATGACTAGCACAGTATTTATGATCCTGGGTTATATAATTAATTATTTAAAGTCTATGAATATGAGCAATTTGAGGACAGAAATGTAACTTATCCACCTTTATCTTAGAGCTTTGTATGAATTAATAACTGGGTAGAAGATGGATGTATAGGTGGGTGGATGGATAGATAGTTGGTTTGATGGATGGACAGATAGGTGGATGAGTGGATGGATGGATGGATGGATGGATGGATGCATGGATGGATGGATGAGTGCATGGATAGATGGGTGGGTGGGTAGAGGGATAACTGTATAAATTGACAAATACAAAATACCCCTTATACAAAAATATCAGGCACAGCTGGTCATCTGTGTTTAAGACCTGGGTGACAAAATATATTTCTGGTCTGACTGGTTTTAATCTAGAAAATAAACTTTAATCAGTTGGGATATAAATTACTCAGTTCTCCAGCCCTTCCTATGGAGTAATGGAAGACAAAAAGCAATTAACAAATGGAATTAGCCCTATCTCAAAGGTCTCCTGGGCCTTCTAACAGCCAGGGCCCTTGCCTGCCTCTCACCTTGGAGCTCCATGCTCAGGCTGCTATCCCAGGTATGCTGGCCTGACGCACCCAGGCAGAGAGTGTCACCCTGGAGCCTGGGGCCTGTGCCCACCCTGCCTATCCCTTCTACCTCGGCCTCGCTTACTTCTCTGACCCCTGCTTCTCTGACTCCTCCTTCCCTGGAGGACCTTGAAGAGCAGAAACTACATCTTCCATTCCCAAAGCTCAGTGCCCAGAATATACCTCAAGTCCCAGCATACCCGTGCTTGGGAAATTTTCTCTCTTGGCCCAATATCCAGGTTTGGTCCTCCCTTGTCAAGGACCTGACAATCCCCATTTTCTTTCATAGTGTATAATAAAAAATGCTATTTGTTGACTGACCAGTGGCCATTTCCCACTTGGCCAATTTCCATGACAGAAACTGGAAGCCCTGAATATTAACTTTCCCAGACTCCCTTGCTGCCGGGAGAAGCCATGTGACCCAGTTCTTGCCCACCAAATGTACCTGCAAGAATCCTGAAGGGTGCTCTGGGAAAAGTTCTTGCATTCTTAAGTTAAAGGGCAGGCTCAGCTGAAATGGCCCTTCTGGTGTCCCACTTTCTTCCTGCCTAAAAGTGGACCTGATGTGGGGAAGTAGCAGCCATCTTGGGGCCGTGAGGCTAGAAACATGAAAGAATGCCCCAGGGACCTCAAAGATGCACATCAAGCCAGCAGCTGCCCACCTCTGCACATCTTGTCTTGTGAAGCAAACCAGCCCTTCAGTTAAGCCAGCAAGCCACATTCCTGACACATGGTCAACTCAACACAACAGAAACACAGGCCCAACATCAAATGTGGGAGGAGAGTGCATGTCCTGGGCAGACAGAAAACAATAACATCTTTATTAGCAGTTTTTTTTGTTGTTTTTTTGTGGGGGTTTTTTGAGACAGAGCCTCAAGCTGTCGCCCTGGGTAGGGTGCCATGGCATCACAGCTCACAGCAACCTCCAACTCCTGGGCTCAAGCGATTCTCCTGACTCCGCCTCCCAAGTAGCTAGGACTACAGGTGCCTGCCACAATGCCCAACTATTTTTTTTTTTTAGTTGCAGCCGTCATTGTTGTTTGGTGGACCCTGGCTGGATTTGAACCCGCCAGTGCAGGTTTATGTGGCTGGCGCCTTAGCTGCTTGAGCCACAGGTGCTGAGCCCACAGTTTGTTTTTTAATCACAATCTTCAATGAGTTATTTTTAGCAGTTCTTATATGGTATTTCATTTTGATCTTTTCCTTTCCATTTGAACCCCCAGTCAACCCCCCAAAATTCAAGAGACATCTCCGACTAGCATCAAGGTCATATCCCGCAGGGGCCACTTCACAAGCCTTCTCTCTTGAGCTGATTACACTCGCAAGAATTACTATTGTCATCAGAATCCACATGTTTCCCTTTTGCCATTTTCCAGTCATTGTAATAAAGTCATCAGGTCTAAATGTTTTCAAATCTTGGAACAAGATTTCCCTGGCAGATCCTGAGTACAAAGATGGTGGTATGATGACAACATGGCACCAGCCTTGAAAGCAAGGGGTAAGGAAAAATCTAAGCTCAACACTCAACCACACACTGGAGGTATCCAGGAACTTCACATCAAAGTTTAAAAGACTATAGATTCTGGCTTGACGCCTGTAGCTCAGCAGCTAGGGCGCCAGCCACACACCAGAGCTGGCAGGTTCAAATCCAGCCCAGGCCTGCCAAACAACAGTGACAATTACAACCAAAAAATAGCCGGTTGTAGGCAGGTGCCTGTAGTCCTAGCTACTTTGGGAGGCTGAGGCAAGAGAATCACTAAGCCCAAGAGTTTGAGGTTGCTGTAAGCTGTGATGCCACAGCACTCTAGCCAGGGTGACAGCTTGAGACTCTGTCTCAAAAATAAATAAATAAATAAATAAATAAATAAATAAATAAATAAATACTGTAGATTTTGTCCATTGTATAGAGCACAGTTTCATGCCTCTAAACCTTTGCCCATGCCGTTCTCTCTACCAGAGCAGACCACACTTCTCCCCAGACCACAGCCATTAGCAAACACCTGCTCAGCCTTCAAGACTCACAGGTGTCCCTGCTCTGCTTAGCTCTCCCCCAGAAGGGAAGATTTTGAACAAATTAAATGAGAAAAAGCAGGAAAAGCATGTGACATGGTGCCTGGCACATAGTGAGTGCTCAATAAACAATAGTTATTAGAGACCATTCTAATAATTGATCTGCTTTCTTAATTGTCTGCCTTAGGCATACATATATAAATATCTGTCAAAAGCCAAACTGGCCTACTTGCTATCCCTGAGCATGACCTCCTCCATACTGGTACCTCTGTCCTGAATGCCTCATGCAGGGCCAGGTGTACAGCAGGCCTGCAAAGGACTCATGGCTACATAAGCTGGCAAATGCCAGTTGGCAGGTGTGGAAGGTTGAGAGAAATTCTCAACCTAGAGGAGGTTTCCTGCCTAGCTGCCCCATCACAGGGAGCCCTCACAGCTGGTAAATTTATATCTTTGCAGTCATAAGAGGGGCCCCTGGTGTGAACTACAACCCAGGATCACAGTCCATGATTCAGTCAAGGCCTTTCAAGATCCCTGTGAGAGTTCAGACCAAAGCTCACTTGACTAGACAGACAGGAGGAGGAGGCCAAGCCAAACGGGGCTTGGGTTTGCCATGTGGACTTGAGGTCCTGAGGGAACCCAGAAAGGAACAAGGGAGGGGAAAGAGGAGTGAGCACTGGCCAAGGAATTAGAAACACTGAACTCCAATCCCGACCCCGGCTGTCACAGGACCTTGGACAAGACACTTCCCCTCTCTGGGCCTCAGTTCCCTCAACTACAGAAAGACTTTTAAGAGTGGGTACACTTTCCCATCAACTCTGCAGGAGAACGTAGGGAAGAAAAGACTTGACAGCAAATAATAATTAATAGTACAATACTAACAGCTAGTATTTATGAAGCCATTACCCTGTGCCAGGCACTGTGTTCTAAATTGTTTATAAGCATTACCATTATCTCATTTCAGCTCCACCTCCACCAGGCTACGAGGAGGGCAGTGGCAAGTGAAGCAGATGGTTAAGAGTATGGACTCCAGATCTTGGTAGAGGTACTTACTGGGTCTGAGCCCCAGTTTCCCCATCTGTAAAGTGGGAATAATAACAGTACCTGTACCATATGTAAGCATTGCGTTAGGCATTGTTATTCCTATTATTCTCCACTTTACAGAGGAAGAAAAGCAAGGCCCTGAGTGGCAAAGTCACTTGCTCAAGACCTCCGGGGAGTGGCAGGTGTGGATGAGGTTATGCAAATCAGCTAAGCATCAGCCCTGTTGATCTCAAGCACTTTTTGGAGGGTAGCAGCAGTAGACCAGCTGGTGCCCAACTCCAGGCTGAACAAATATCACATTCCCAACCCCCCAAGCCCAGAAGGAGTCTCAGGGCTCAGGGTGTCCTGTTTCTTTGTGCAGCTAATGTGCTGAGTGCTGCAAGCCCATGGGGAGAGAGGGACAGGTGGGGGCTGGCAGCAAAGCTAAAAAAAAAAAAAAAAAAGCAATCCCAAAGCAGAAGGGCCCAGGCCCAAGGCTGCGAGCGAGATTGGCCAGGGTTCCCTTCCAACTCCCCCAGTTGTTAGCTGTGTGGCCTTGGGCAAGTGGCTGAATCCCTTGTTTCTCACTTTCCTCTTCTGCAAAATGGAATTATGCTTTCTGATACGGGGCTGAAGTGGGGACTGAGAAGACCTAAGATACTCAAAAAATAAAGATAACCTGAACCTAAATTCGAAACCAACAGCATAAAGTTTCTAATCAAAGCAATGATGGGAATAATAGCAGATAACTTTTTTTTTTTTTTTTTGAGATAGGGGTCTAACTTTGTCACTTAGGAAAGAGTGCAGTGGCACAACCATAGCTCATTGCAGCCTTGCACGCCTAGGATCAAGTGATCTTCCCACCTCAACCTCCCAGAGTACCAAGATTACAGGTGTGAGTCTACAAGTGTGAGCCGGGCAGACAACATTTCTCAGTGAATCCCCTCAACCCCCTCATGAGGTGCAGGAGCCAGGCCTGGTGGCCTTCCAAAAAAGCAGGGACAGCCAGCCTTCAACTGGCGGGTCACCCTGGCTATGCCAGCTTCTCTCCCTGGGCCTCAGTTTCCCCATTGATAAAGACGGAATTGAACAAGTGAGAAAAAAGTAAGGGGAGAGAAGGAGGGAGAGAAGGGAGGAGGAGGAGGAAGGAAAGGAGAAATGGGAAGGGGAGAAAGAAGAAAAAGCTACCACTGCGGCTTAAGCATTAATCAAGAATTTACTAGATGCTGGTTGATCTCATTTGCTGCGCAAGAAAATACTCTTTGAGTCAGATAGGACCATCATCATCTCACAGAGGAAAAAACTGAGGTCAGTGAGATCCATCAAGTCATGTGCCCAAGGTCACATGGTGGCACAGAAGGGAAATTGAACTCCCTTCTTTCGGCCTCCAGAATGCAGGGCTAAGATCTCTCCCTGTTGGGTCTTGGAGCCACTACGGCGGTTCTCAACCTGTGGGTCATGACCACTTTCGGGCTGGAACAACCTTTTCACAGGAGTCGCCTAAAACCATCACATACACCCCATACAAATACAGGTGTACAAAAATAATTTTATAGTTGGGGGTCACCACAAAATGAGGAACTGTGTTAAAGGGTCGCAGCCTTAGGAATGTTGAGAACCACTGGCCTAGGAAGACATCTGCACACCACGTCCTCCTTGTGGTTACCCCCAGAAATGCAGGCATGAGTCCTAACAGCAGGGAAATGCGGTCTGAGGCACCAGGCTTTTCAGGTTCCTGCTGTGTCCCTGCACCCACCCACCTCAGAGGGTTGGGGTCAGGGAGAGGAAACCAAGCAGCCAGCAGTAGGGCTGGGGCCTCAGAGGCCAGGAGAAAGCCATGGCAAGCCACCCAGGACTGCAAGGACAAAGGCTCCTTAATGACAGAGAGAGAAAGAGGAGGAGCTGGGTAGGCAGGGAGGAAGCCAGCAAGCAGAGACTCTAAAAAGATAGGTTTTAAATGCTTTCTTCCCCATCACCTTTGTCTACACACACACATACACACACAAAAGTTCAAGGACAATCAGATAAGATGAGTTGGTGCCACCTGAGAGGGAATAGAAAAACAGAAAGAAATCAGTGGAAGGGAAACTTTAGCAAAAAGACCAGACAGGTTTCAAATCTGTGTGAGAGTCTGTGGCTGGAAAGAGACCCTTGAGAAAACTTCTCGGACTGCACAACAGACATCTCACTTAGGTCTAAGGTCTGAGTTCCTCCCTGCCCTGTCACCCTACCTCCATGGTCAAGCTCTGTTGTAGCCATCCGTTCTACATTAATCCTAGCACAAACCCCACCAAGGCCATCTTCTTAACCCCCACTTTAAAGGGAAGGAAAGTGAGGATAAGGAAAGCAAAGTTTCTTGTCCATGGCCATGGACCCCACAGCTCCAACACATAGGGTCTCTTTAGGCCCAGGTCTCCCTAAGATGCACATTGCTGAGTAGTAATCAAAGAGGCCCTCATGAACAGAAGGGACATCACCTCCTTAAAAGCCAGCTACCTGTCTTAGATGTCCCCACATGTGACCTGGAGCCAGAAAGGTCTTCATGAGCAAGTACAAACTCACCAGATCTCCAAATAGCATGCGATTAAAATCCAGGGAAAAAAGAACATCATCGGGGGTAGTGAGGCCCCGGAACTCACCCGGGTGCACTGAGGTTCCCAGAGGACCCTTCTTGTACCCATCTCCTTTACAAGCAAGGAAACAGGCTACAAGGGAGGCAGAGCTAAGCAACGGCCAGATAGAGACTCAAAAACAAAAATAGTACACCACCAATAACACAAACAATAATTATGGTAATGGTGCCCCGATCATGCCAAGTAATCCATGCATTATCTCATCTGAGCTCCATATCAGCCCTGTGAAGTAGATACTGTCATCATCTCCATTTTACAGATGAGGAAGCTGAGGCCAGAGGCCAGAGGCCAGCTTCTTCTGCAGCTACATGAATGTGTGAAGATCTAGGACTTGAACCCAGGCAGTCTGGCTCTAGAATTATCTTTCTACTGCCTCCTATTTACCTCTACAACTATCGGTTACTGAGCACACTACTATGTGGTGGGCCCTATACAAAATCTCACTCTATCCTCATGACAGAGCTAGAGAAACAGCAATCAAGGTGCTGGTTGGGTGGGGTGGCTCCTTTTGGGAGGTTGAGGCAGAAGGATCTCTTGAGGCCAGGAGTTTAAGACAGCCTGAGCTACATAGCATTTATCTTTTTTAAAAATATTATTTTTCATTAGCCGCACACAGTGGTTCATGCCTGTAATCCCAGTGTTTTGGGAGACTGAGGTAGGAGGATCACTTGAGCGCAGGAGCTTGAGGTTGCAGTGAACTATGATGACACCACTACACTCCAGTCTAGATAAGAGAGCAAGACTCTTACTCTTTAAAAAGAAAAAAAAATAATCTTGTTTTCTAGATGAAGAAACTCAAGTATGGAGAAATTAAGGAAATGCCTAAAAGAGGATGACAGACACACAGTACGAGAATTCAAACCCAGGGTTTCAGATGCCAGCATACGTCCTGGTAACCACTCCATGCTGGGCAGCTGGGGATACCTCTCCCTGTTGGGCTAGAAACAGGAGGACAGAGGCTTCTTCAGCAGAGCCATCAAACACCCTCCACATTGAAGAACCACAGCACAGCTAATCAGGCAACACCAGATTCTTGGAGAGTCACCTGCCAGCCCTCGAGCCCCTCATCCCCTTGGCCCAACTCCACGCGGCTACATTCACAGCGGTGCCCAACAACCAGCACCGTGTTCCAGTTCTTCTCCAGCCATTTGGCATCACTCACCACAAAGGGCCCACTCCTCTTGTCCTTAGAGAAGCTGTGGCTTCTTCGGGGACCCAAGGCCACAGGGCTCATGTGCCAAGGCGGGTGCTCACTGTCCTGGATGACATTCTCCTTCTCCAGGTCCCGAGGCAGCAACTGGGACATAGGACACAAGAAAAGAACTTCACCAGGGGCTTTCTCACTCACACCAGGGCTTTCTAACTTACAGAAAAATTACATCACACTGAGAAAACCCCTTCTGTACCAAAAGGGCAAAGAAGAAAATTAAACTGCCAGAAAATTAAGCTCCAGTTAATGATTGGAGGAAACATGTAGGGGCAGCAGCTCTGGGTTCAAGTGGCCCAGCCTCTGCTACTAAGAACTGTGTGACCTCAGGTGAGAGCTTTAACCTCTCTGAGCTTCAATCATATGAGAAAGGAACAATAATAAGTACCCAGCTTCTACGGTTGGTGGGAGACCATGTAAGAAGAGTCACAGACAGTGAGTGACACAGTACAGCCACCAGGGGACAGACATGCGCGAGTCCTGGGGCTCTGGCTCGGCTCACCCAGACCCCTCCACCTCTGGAATGTGGGATGCCCTTCATAAACGCGAGTCAGCCTCACTCTGCTGTGGTAATGCTCCTTTCACCTTACTTTAATCATCTTTCCATTCATCCAAACACACATGTGCACATACACAGATATACAGAGAAAGCATTGAGGAACAGGATGGTACCCCTCATACATCTAGTCGGAATCTTGATTTTTTTTTTTTTTTAACTCAGCTACATATTGGGGAAATATTCACAGGCAAGTACATATGGCCTCATGCTCTCCCTGCACAGACAAGAAAAGGGAGGCCCAGAGTGGTGTAGCCTCTGGTTAAAAACACACAGCATCAGGAAGACCAAGGCTGCATTCTTGATCCCTTCCCCCATGGCCTCTGTCTGGATACTCAACCTACTAAGACCCTCTGGTTTTCCTCCTATGCTCCGTATCAGCCTCCCAAATGTCCCAGCCCAGCCAGAAACCTTTTTCTTCTGCAGCTACATCAGTCTTGCTGGGATCTCTCTTCACAGGCTTTTAATAAATTCTACCTATATCACTTTGACCCCCACCTTTCAGACTTTCAGTGTTAAGACTCCAAGGGGAGTGAGACTCCAGGGCCCACTACTTATTTCAGATTCAAGTGCACAAAGCAGGCTTTTTCGTTCTTCTCCAAAATCGCTCCTCTCATGACTTGCCCATCCCCCAGCTGGATAGGCTAAGCCCCCGGGGTCACCCTCCATTCTCCCCAGTCTCTCCACCCCATCAGCAAAGCTGAGATTCTCCCTTCAAAACATACTACAAGGCAGGGTGTAGTGGCTCAGGCCTGTAATCCTAGCACTTTGGGAGGACAAGGCAGGAGTTCAGGAGTTCAAGACCACCCTGAGGAAGAATGAGACCCTGTGTCTACAAAAAATACAAAAATATTAGCCAGGCATCATGGCATGCACCTGTAGTCCCAGCTACTAAGGAGGCTGAAGCAGAAGGATCAGGTGAGTCCAGGAATTCTAGGTTGCTGTGAGCTATGATGGCACCACTATACTCTAGCCCAGGCAACAGAGCAAGACTCTGTCTTAAAAAAAAAAAAAAAAAGGCCGCAAACCTCACACCCAACACCAAAATAAACTCCAAATGGATCAAAGTTCTAAATATAATAGTTAAAAATAGAAAATTCGTATAAGAAAATATAGGCATAAATCTTAATGATCTCAGATTATGCAATGGTTTCTTAGGTATGACACCAAAGACATAAGCAATAAAAGAAAAATAGATAAAATTAACTTCAAAACTAAAATCTTACACCTTGAAGGGTACCTATACAAGAAAGTGAAAAGACAACTCTCAGGGGCCGGGTGCAGTGGCTCACATCCCAGCACTCTGAGAGGCCGAGGTAGGCGACTACCTGAGCTCAGGAATTCAAGACCAGCCTGAGCAAGAGCAAAACCCCATTTCTAAAAATAGCCGGGCATTGTGGCTGTCGCCAGTAGTCCCAGCTACTTGGGAGGCTGAGGCAAGAGGATCACTTGAGTCTAAGAGTTTGAGGTTGCTGTGAACCATGACGCCATAGCACTCTACGAAGGGCAACAAAGTGAGACTCTGTCTCAAATAAAAACAAAAAAGACAATCCTTAACAGGAGAAAATTTCTGCAAATTATATGTCTGATGTGACACTTATATCCAGAATATATAAAGAATAATGATGACTGCAATAATAAAGACAAAGGACCCAGTTAAAAATGGACAAAAGATCTGAATAGAAATTATTCAAAAAAAGACATGCAATAGGCATGTGGAAAGACATTCATTCAACATCAGTAACCATCAGGGACATGTAAATCAAAACCAGGATAAGATACAACTTCACAACTAGTCCACCAGGATGGCTATAATAAAAAACACAGGACGAGGACACCTGCTGGTCAGGGTGCAGAGGAGCTGGAAACCCATGCACTACTGGCAGGGATGTACAATGGTGTGGCTGCTTTGGAAGACCACCTGGCAGTCCCTCAGAAGTGAAACCTAGAGTTACCATATAACCCAGCAACTCCACTTCTAGGTGTACACACAAAGAAATAAAAACATACATCACCCCCAAATTTGTATATCGATGTTCACAGCAGCATTATTCACAATAGTCAAAAGCGGGAACAACCCAAATGTCCACCAACAGAAGAATGGACAGGTGAAATGTGTTCCACCCAGATGATGGGGTAGAATTCAGTCATGAAAAGGAATGACGTTCTGATCCTGGCTTCTGCATGGATAAACCTTGAAAATATTATATAGCATTATAGGAAAGGGGCCAGCCACAAAGGCCCACGTAGTATATAATTCCATTTATGTGAAATGTGCAAAATTGGTAAATCCACAGAGATAGAAAAAAAAAATGGATGGGTGCCCAGGAGAGGAAGATAAGGGTGGATGCGGAGTGACAGCCTAATGAATGGGTAGGGGCTTCCTAGGGGTGATAAAGGTGATCTAATATTGAGAGAGCAGATGGTTGCACAAATCTCTAAATGTACTAAAAGCCACTGAAATGTACACTTTAAACGGGTGATTTATATGGGAAATGAATTATAGCTTAATAAAGCTGATAACAAAAATAAAATGCTACGAGTCCTCTATTTCTCTCCACCTGTTAGGTCACCATCTTGGTGTAAACCCTGTCACCTTGTAGAAGATGATGGCAACCTCTGTGCTGGCCTCCCTGCCTCCCTGCCACCCCCTCAGTTCACACTCAGAACACAGCCAACAGGGGATCATTCTCTGGGACACAGGTAATGGCTGTGGTGGTCAGAGCCCTATGGGGACTCCCTAGTGCCCTCAGCCTGTCCTCATGCTGAGTCCCTCCCCATCTCTCAGTCTCAGCAGGAGCCTGCAACCTGTATCTCGGGGGCCCTTGAGCATCCAGGGGAATAAGCCAATCCCTATATTGGGACATCTTCACTTGCTGCTCCTGCCACCTCCCTGCAGATCTCAGCCTGGCTGCTTCCTATCTGTCATTCAAAAGACACATTTCTAGTCCCCCCCATGAGACCCCTTCTTTGCCCAGGACCCACCACTCTCTTCATGAACAATCTCACCTACTAACTGGCTGGAGGCCTCCCTGTCCACCTGCCAGACCAGTGACATCCACTAGTAAGTTCTGCAATCAGTGGAGATATTCTGCTTCTTGCATATTCCACAGTCCACATGAGCCACATGTGTTTGAATATGGCCAGGGTAACTGAAGAACTGAATTTTTAATCATCTTTAATTTTAACTAATTTAAATTTAAATAAGCACAGGTGACTAGTAGCTGCCACATAGCCTGAGATACTGGTGGGCTAGGTCATTTCCTGGCAGCCCCGGCACCTAGAACAAGGCCTGGCACAGGTTCAGTACATATATTAAATGCATTAAATAAACAGAGGAGTGGAGGTTAACCCCAAAGTGCTTCCCTCTGATTTCTTTATCGCACAAGCCCGTGGGTCAGGGGCTTGAGCACACCATTGTCTCGTGATAAGTCTCCAACAAGTCTGTGAAGCAGGCAGGAGCCCCTCCCACAAATGCAGAAGCTGAGATTCAAGAGAGATCTGTTGAGGTGCCCAGAATCACACTGGAAGGGTTTAATTCCAGGTCTGCCTGATCCACAGTCCAGGGCTGTTTCCAGGGAGAAATCAAATCATACATCTGCAAAGGGTTCATCTCCTAATAAAGAATTCTAAAAAATCAATGAGAAAAGGACCAGGGTTCTAAAAGGAAACAGGCGGAACATAAGCATGTGAGTTACAGGAAAGAAATGCAAATAGCCTCATACAGCTAACCAGATGCTTCCTCACTCAGAACAGGAGTGAGTAAACCTGCCCACACTGAGAGGTGACAGGGCAGTGGGGGAGGGACAAGTAACATCCAGACATCTGATGCAAGGGGGAAGATTGAGGGCAAAGCGCCCTGGAGCACACTGCTGGTGAGGATGTGAATGGTATAGCCCCACTGCAGGGCACACCACTACGATCCCGCAAAAATCACAGCCACGTTCACCCTTAGATAGGCAATCAGCATTCTGAACGCACAGATGCACCTGCAGGTATGCGAGGGGATGCATGTACCTGGTTTATAATAGCAAAAGATCAAAAACAGCACCCACAGGGGAAGGTTAAATAACTTATGCTACATCCATAAAGCAGGCAAAAATCCAAAACTTTCTAAAATCCATCTTATGAAAAACAGACAGGTAGAAAATCTTTGGTTTCAGCAGAGATCCTCTGAAAACAGGAAGCTTCTCCTAGGAAGCTTTCCAAACTAACAAAGCCAGGCCCCCACCTCGGACAACTGCTCAACTTTGGACATTTGGTACTGAATCATTTGTAGTGGTTAGGGTATTATAGGATATGGAGAAGCATCCTTGGCTTCTCCCCCAAGATGCTGGCAGCAACCTGTACACATGGTGTGACAAAAAAAATGTCTCCAGACACTGCCAAATGTGCCCCAGGGGCAAAATCACCTATAGTTAAGTACCATTAATGGGCCCAGAAGAGTATTCCCCAAGCTGTGCACCAGACTCATCCTTTGGAGGAGATCTACTTCCTAAACTATAAGCTTCTATCATACTTTAAATATTAGGTAAGCATTCACTACTTTTGCCATAGAAAAATATGGCCATTATAAATACATATAATTGATAAGCAACTATTGAAAATAAGAAAGGCTCAAAGGACTCAAAAAGAGTAAGAGAGGCTGGAAGTGGGAGAACACTCACCCTTTATTTCCTATACCCCTATAAGATTTGAATTTTTAATAATCAACATTTTGTACTTCTATATTGGTGGTTTTGTTAGAGTTTTGTTTTTCTTTTTTAGGCTCAAAACCCAAAGATCTTTGGGCAGGAGAGAAGAGAGAAATGGGAAGCTGGTCCAAGTCTTTCCAATCCCTTGGTGAAAAAACAGATCCCCTGGCAACCAGCACTCCTGGGGCCTGTGTGCTTCAGGCAGGCATCCAAGGACAAGCAGGAGGACAGAGCCAAGCCCTGGCAGCCCTCTCCACAACACCCTGACTCCCCCACTGCCAGCCGGCCCTCAGCAGGGTGCTGGCAAAAAGATGCAGTGTCACGATTCCACAGCCTCCTCCCTCACCCCAGTTCACACAATAACAGGCTGGAGGTGGGGACAGGTGAAAACCTCCCCGGGTCACCCAGGTGGCTTGTACTTGGTATTTCTTCACTGCTTCAAGACTCACAGAAGCCAAGGAACACTGTGGGCAAGTGGCAGAGTAGAGATTCAGACACCAAGTCTGCAGGGATCTGAACGTGCTTGTTACAGAGCCTGGCTTCTCAGTCTGAACTGCGCTTGCTACAGACACAGTTTCAAAGCCCAACTCTACCACTTACCTGCTTTTAACTCTAGGTGAACCCTCATTTCATGATCTTGACCAACAACATCTTATTGTTTATTTCCAAAGCATCCCTTTCCAGACTGGACCTCTACTCTCTTTGACAGATGGGGAAACTCAGGCCAAGGGAGGCAGAAGGGCTTGCGTTTAGTCATTCAGTCTACAAGGGGCAGAGGTGGCATTTGGGCCCTGATGTGCGGATGCCACACCACACGGGGTGGGGTGCACTAAGGTAGTTGGCACTTGACCTCCAGAACATGCCATGTTTCTTCCCATCTCCAAGGCTTTGTGCATCCTGTGCCCTTGCTCTGAAAGCCTTCGACTCCCCTCATCCCATCCAAAATCACATGCATCCCTTGAGGCCCAAGCCAGCTTCTCCCTCAAGACACCTTCCTGGGCCTCTTCTCTAGTGCCTCACTCTGCATCCTGTCATTCCCTGGCCTGGCTCACGGTATCCCGTCTCCCAACAGAGATCAAAAGATTCCTTCCTTTGTGGTTTCTACTAGAGTGAACACTAGAAAATGGCCCACTACCTCCTGGGAGTTAGACCAGATCGGGGTTCAAATATTAGCTTTGCCACCTGTTGCTGTGTGCCCTGGGACAAGTCACCCAACTTCTTTGAGCCTCCACTTTTATCCATCTGCACAGGAAGATGACTGTATCTGCAACAGACATTGTCAGTCTCAAATACACACCAGTGGCAAAGGTATCCTACTGTACGAGGATTTTCTTTCAACCATTTAACACGGTGCCAGCCAGGATGGAAGAGTTTGAATGTGAATAACCCCAGAACCAGCATCAAGCAAGGACAGAAGGAACTGGGAAATGCATACTCCAGATCCCTTGCTCTTTGGATAGGACAACTCCACAGACATTCAATGCTGCCTCCCAGGGGTCCCTATATCACCTGCCTCCCTGCTCTACTGCCCTGATAGTTCTTCCTGGAATCACCCTTTAAAAAAACTACCTACGAAGATCTGCTTCTGTGGGAACTAAACTATTATAAGCCCTCTTCTAAGGCTCATCTAAGACACCTATTCACTCACTCAACAAATATTTCTTGAACGTTCCCAAGATGTCAACGATGAAGCTGGATGCTGGGGACATAATAATGAACACTATACAACAGAATGGTATACAGAAGGAGCTCAATAAAGCTATCACTGACACCTATCATTAGCATCATTCTAGGCCAGAGGTGTGAAACTGGTGCCCCCCAGGGGTGTATGCAGCAGCAGACATCTTCTTCGGCCTGCATATTACACATAAAATTCTAGATTTTAAGATTTTATAATAAACGAGGTCTCCCATCTCAGGGCATTGTTCTCAGGTGTCAAGAGCCAAAGGGAGCCCATAGGCAGTTGCCCCCTTCACCAAGGGCATGAGCTCTCCATTGGCTACAACCCCACAACTCCCTGGAGTCTCCCACCCACTGATCCCACTCACGCATGTACCCATGTAGCCTATATAAGATCTGAGCTTGAGACCCCTGGCCTAGATGTTTACTCAATGTTTGACAAAATTCAAAGAGCCTTCTCACTCACCTTGTGACCATCTGGAGTCCCTGACTCCCAACAGGAGGGCCCCAGTTTGGCCTTTGAACTCTCCCCCGGGAGGCTGTGTCTCTCTTTGGGCTGCTCTCTCCTCCTCTCTCTGGCTTCATGCATGATGGACAGACCATCTCGAATCACGGCAGGGGGCCCCTTCTCTGAATAGGCCCTCTTGACATCCATGGGCGACCTGCCACAGTCACGAGGGTGGTCTCCCCACTGGGCCACAATGTCCTCCTCTCCCCACTCAGCGGATTTCCTCAGGCTCCCTTTCTTCCAGTCAGCAGGGGGTGATTTGGGTGACACTCTGACCCTCCCTCCCAGATCCTCCCGACCAAAGGGCTTCTTCAACTCAGCTGGGTCATTTGGACACTTTGCATTGTGATGTTTACTGGCAAAGGCGTTTTTGTCTTCCTCTGTAATTCCTAAGCCTTTTTTCCTGGAGGCTGCAGGGACAGAAGAGGCCCCTGGATACCTCTCAGGAGTCCCCTGTGGCAGAGCCCACGAAGGAGAACTGGCTTTGGTGTTCGTGGCTGCCCCTAGGGTCTCTGCTGGCTGCCTGCCTGAACCAGGAGAAGAGCTGTGCTTTGTTTCTGGAGTGGCTTGTTTCCGGAGACCCTCTGTTTCACAGGTGTCCTTCAGGCTCCTCCTCCTCTGTCCCACCCCACCTGGCCTCTCCCAAGGTGAGCTGCTGGGCACCAAAGTCCGGCTCTCCTTCCACTCCTGAGCCTCACCAGGGACTTTGTTAGACAGCTCCTGGTACTCAGCCATCAGCGCGTCAATGTCCAGCACACTCAATCTGTAGCCATCTTTGATCTTGCCTGGGAACGTCTCACTGATCACCTCTGTCCTCCTTCTGACGAGATCCTTTGGACGATTCTTCAAAGTCGGGGTAGTTTTGGGAGCAGTGTTGCTAGGGGCCATCCTGCTCCCGGTATCCTTCCAATTGTTCTGAAAACCAGTGCCATCTTCAGATCCTGGATGACGCCATAAAGCATCCACATTGATGACTTTTTCCCTAGAAGCTTCCAGAATCTTGTCCCCAACAGATGATGGGCACTCTGTCGGCTTCAGATTTTTTGAAACACTTACATTTTCATGCACTCTTCCCTTAGTCCAGTTTTTACTGCCCACTGCCTCCAGTGGCTCTTCATGGTTAAGAGAAACCAAAGTTGGTGTGAAAGAATGAGGAGAGGAAGGTGGAGTGATTTTTCTAGAACGTTCCAGCAAGTTGTCAAGCCCTGACATAACAACACCCTTTGCCTTTTGAATATCAGGAATCTGATAGGTTACTGCAAAAAACGTTGCCTTGGGTTCCACAGGTGACCCTTGCTTTACCACTGAGACAGTCTGGTCCTGTAAAGCACCTGGGTTCACCTCCTGGGTCTCCACCCTATTGGGGGATAGCTGAGGTTTTTTTAAGGCACCAGGTGTGTGAGTCAAATAATCGGTCTGTCTCTCCTCCACCTTTGACGAGTTCTTTGGAGTGAGGAAACTAAATGCATCAAATTTCACGTCATGGGGTAGAGTCCGCCGTCTCCATCTGTCCATTCTCTGGTCAATCGAACTGGCTTTCCTCATTTTGACTTCAGGCTCTGGTATCTGGACCAGCCTTTGCTCACCCTCACTGGCAGGTGCAGTAAGGGTCCCTTTCTGCATAGGAGACACATCTGGATGTGCTTGTGCTTGGAATTCAAAGGGCTCAACCTTAGCCTTGGAAGGAGGATCCAGGGAGCACTCCTGGGGGGGACCCCTTGCTTCTACTCCTGGCTTGTGTCCAGTCCCTTTGGGCCCTTCATGCTGGGTCTCCCAGACAGGAGCCTTGACAGTGCTCATGGAGGTGGTCCCAGGAGAACGGGGCTCTTCGCTGACCACTTTATGCCAGCTCCCTACCACCCTACCTGTCCATCTGGGCGACAGGCAATTGCCCCCAATCACATCCTTTGACTCTCGAAAATCAAGCTTTGGCCCACTAGACTCATGCATCCCTCGAGCTTCCCAAATCAAACTGACCCTTTGGACAGACCCCACCTGACTCTCTGGACCAGACTCCAGATCAGCTAGGATGACTTCCTGGGACAGATGCCGCCCCTTCAGCGAGGACTGAGACTTGTTGCTCCGGAGGGTCACCGCTTTCTTCTCTGGTGCTGTTGAGATGAACTCGCTGTGAGCACGCTCCCCCACTGTGTGCGTAATATCATACTTGGGCTCGATCCTCTGGGATATGGGAGGATTTTCTGAGTGCTTTATGAAAGGGCTCTGGCTATGTTTTTCACCCAAAGGGTATTTTTCCTGGAGAGATGTGTGATACCTTCTTGACTCACCCTCTCCATTCAAAAGAGCAGTAGGTCCCAATTTCTCTGTCTTAGGATTGTCAAGGCTCCTGGGGTTGTCTTTCTTGTGGTTTGTTGTTTCCAGTGCGTCCTTCCCTAGCCAAGAGCCTTTCTCCTGCCTGGGCCTAGGTTCTGGGGTATGTGTATCGGGCACATTGCTGGGGGGCATGGCTAAAAGACAGCGTCTCGTGGGGTTAGACACACTATGTTTCTCCACGTGAT
This sequence comes from Loris lydekkerianus, assembly GCA_963574355.1. NCBI lineage: Eukaryota > Metazoa > Chordata > Mammalia > Primates > Lorisidae > Loris > Loris lydekkerianus. Next base: position 17,073 of record CAUYPK010038773.1, on the reverse strand, counting down.
GCTCAAACACTGTGGCCCACACGGTCTGGAAGCTTCCCTCATCTTCTGGAGTGACGTCAGAAGTTCCTGCTGTGCTGTCACCCCAACAGTTGTCAGGGACTCGGTTAGAACTGTCTTTCTGCTCCATCTGCCTAGACTTTTCCCGGAGTGTCACCGGCTTCCAGGGGCTTCTTGGAGCAGATGTTTCGACCAGACCAGACCCGTCCTTTGGCTAGAAAAGAGAAAAAAAAGAAAAAGAAACAACTCAACAGTAAAGGATTGAAAAATGAAGGTTGAGATGGGTGCTTATATAATTAAAACAATGACATACCATAAAATTTTAAGAATGAACACATCCAGTGTGGGTGAGGACATGGGGCTGTGGACACTCAGATACTGTTGGAAAGAACATAAATTGGCAAGACTTTGGGGCAGTGTGGAATACCTATCATGATTTTAAAATACTCATTTCCTTTCAGAACTCTTTATTTGCCTATGTGCATGGGTCTATGTAAACAAAAGAAAGTTCTGGCAATATTGTTTGTGAAAGCAAAAGAACACAGCAACAACCTGAAGGCCCATCAAAAAGGCACTGACGGAATACATTTTGATATATCTAAACAATGGACTATTGCACAGGCATTTGTATCCATAGGAGGAGGTGAATCCTAATGTCAGAACATCTAAGGACACTTACAAAATATTTTTCTCTTGGGTAGAAGAAAGCAGACTACAGAACAGTATATGATAATATAACACCATTTTTTAAAACTGTATATGCAAGTATGTACATGCATACACAGTCTAAAGAAAAGGCACAAATCAAATTGCAAGCAAGGGGAATTGGGATGTGAGGCTGGAAGAATGGAATAAAGATAGGACTGTTTTCCTTGAATCTCACATACTTCAGTTCTATTTGATTTTTATGATATGAAGATACTACTTAGTAACTTAAAAAATATTTTTTTCCTGTTGGTAATAAATCTGCTTCAACAAGTTAAACATAAGACACACCAATTCAACCGCACGGTATACACCTAAAAGAACTAAAAACAAGGTTCAAACAACAACTTGTACATAACAGTATTATTCACAATCATCAATTGGTATAGATAACCCAAATGTCCAATCATGGATGCACAGATAAATAATATGATACACAGCCATGCCATGGAATACAATTCAGCCATCAAAAGGAATGATATATTGATTCGTGCTGTAACATGGATGAACTTTGAGAACCTTCTGCTAAGTTAAAGAACCCAGTCATGAAAGGCTACATGTTGCACGGCTCTATCTGTATGGAAGATCTAGAATGGGTGAACCCAAAGTGACAGACAGTAAATTAGCGGTGGCAGGGAGAAGGGGGAACAAGATAGCGGCGAGTAACAGCTTCCTTGCAACTGGGCACAGCGAGACTGGGGAGAGAAGACTCCAGGCATATCTGGCTGGTGGGTTCTGCCCAGAAACATCCCTTTGGGGACACAGGGGAGTCAATGAGGGACTTCTGGACCCCATGAGGAGGACAAAAGCAGTGGAGAATTGGCAAGTGGTTGCATGTGTTCTTTCCGTCTAATCCTGCTGGCAACTGACTCATCGAAACCGTAGGCCACAGACATGGTAATTTAAAGAGCAAGAGGAAATGAAAGGAAAAGTAGAGCAAAGAAACAGATAAAAGGAAACATTCATGAGGAAGAATCAGGAGAAAAATCCTGGTAACATGAAAACCAGTCCAGACCAACCCCCACAAGGGACCAAGAGGTAGCTACTGCAGAGGATTTCACCTATAAAGAAATGTTAGAAATGACAGAAAGGGAATTTAGAATACAGATGATGAAAACAATGAAGGAAACTGCTGATAAAGTGGGAAATAACCAAAAGAAAATAAAAAATAGAATCAAATAAGAGATGAATGATATAAAGAATATAGAAAGGATATGGCAGAGCTGAAGGAACTGAAGCAGTCAATTAGGGAACTTAAAGATGCAATAGAAAGTATCAACAACAGATTAGACCACGCAGAAGAAAGAATTTCAGAGGTAGAGAACAAAGCTCTTGAGATAACTCAGATAGCTAAAGAGGCAGGAAAGAAGAGAGAGAAAGCAGAACATTCACTGACAGAATTATAGGACTTTATGAAGCGTTCAAACATACGAGTTATAGGTATCCCAGAAGGGGAAGAAGCATGCCCCAGGAGAATGAAAGCCACACTAGAGAACAGTATAAATGAAAATTCCCAAATATCACCAAAGATTCTGACACACTCCTTTCAGAGGGATATTGGACCCCAGGTCGCCTCAACTCTAACTGAGCTTCTCCAAGACACACTGTGATGAACCTGTCCAAAGTCAAGACAAAAGAAGATTCTGCAAGCTGCCAGGAGTACGTACCAGTTGACCTACAGGGGCAAATCCATCAGAGTGACTGCAGACTTCTCTAATTAAACTTTTCTAGAAAGAAGGCAATGGTCATCTACTTTTAATCTACGTAAACAGAATACTTTCTTGCCCAGAATTCTATATCCTGCTAAGTTAAGCTTTAAAATTGACAGACCAATCAAACCATTTACTGATATGCAAACATAGAGGAAATTTACCACAATAAGACCAGCTGTACAGGAAATACTTCAACCTGTTCTATACACGGACCATCACAATGGTTCAGCAGCAAAGTAAGAACTAAGAAATCAAAGGACAGAACTTAACTTCCACAATGATGCAAAGATAAAACTAAGCAATGGACTCTCACAAAATAAGATGAATAGAACACTATCACACATATCAATTATCTCAATAAATGTTAATGGCTTGAATTCCCCACTGAAGAGGCATAGATTGGCTGACTGGATTAAAAAACATAAGCCATCCATTTGCTGTCTGCAAGAAACACACCTGGCTTCAAAACACAAATTAAAACTCCAAGTCAAGGGTTGGAAGACAATTTTTCAGGCAAATCGAACTCAGAAAAAAGAGGGGTTGCAATCTTATTTTCAGATACATGTGGATTCAAAGCAACTAAAGTCAAAAAAAGACAAAGATGGTCACTTTATATTGGTCAAGAGAAAAATACAACAAGAAGATGTTTCAATTCTAAATATTTATGCACCCAACTTAAATGCTCCCAGATTCTTAAAACAGACCTTACTGAGTCTGAGCAATATGATATCCTATAACACCATAATAATAGAGGACTTTAACACTCCTCTTATTAGAGAGCTGAACAAATCCTCCAAACAGAAATTAAACAAAGATAGAAGGGACTTAAATGGGACCTTAGAACAACTGTGCTTGATAGACGCATAAAGGACACTCCATCCCAAAGATAAAGAATACACATTCTTCTCATTGCCCCCTGGAACATTCTCCAAAATTGATCATATCCTACGACACAAAACAAACCTCAACAGAATCAAAAGAACTGAAATTTTACCTTGTATCTTCTCAGACAACAAGGCACTAAAGGTGGAACTCAGCTCCAACAAAAACCTTCAACCCCACACAAAGGCATGGAAATTAAACAACCTTCTGTTGAATGACAGTTGGTGCAGGAAGAAATAAAAGAGGAAATCATTAACTTCCTTGAGCATAACAAGGACACAAGCTACCAAAACCTGTGGGATGCAGTTCTGAGAGGAAAATTTATCACTTTAGATGCCTACATTCGAAAAACAGAAAGAAAGCGCATCAACAAACTCACAAGCCATCTTTTGGAATTAGAAAAAGAAGAACAATCTAAGCCTAAACCCAGCATAAGAAAAGAAATATCCAAAAATAATTAGAGATCAATGAAATTGAAAACAAAAAAATCATTCAGAAAATTAATGAAACAAGGATTTGGTTTTTTGAAAAAATAAATAAACCATTGGCCAGACTAACTAAAAATAGAAAAGTAAAATCTCTAGTAACCTCAATCATAAGTGATAAACAGGAAATAACAACTGATGCCACAGATATAAGAGATCATCTTTGAATACTACCAGAAACTCTATGCCCAGAAATTTGACAATGTGAAGAAAATGTATCAATGTTTGGAATCACACCCTCTCCCTAGACTTAGCCAGGAAGAAACAGAGCTCATGAACAGACCAATTTCAAGCACTGAGATCAAAGAAACAATAAAAAAAAATCTTCCAACAAAAAAAATGTCCTGGTCCAGATGGCTTCACACCAGAATTCTATCAAACCTACAAAGTGTTGCCCCCTGGAACATTCTCCAAAATTGATCATATCCTAGGACACAAAACAAACCTTTATTGCAGAAATTATTCAAAAAAATTGAGGAGAAAGGAATCTTCCCCAACCTCTTCTATGAAGCAAACATCACCCTGATACCAAATCCAGGAAAAGAACCAACTAAAAAGGAGAACTTCAGACCAATTTCATTAATGAATATAGATTCAAAAATTCTCAACAAAATCCTAGCCAATAGATTATCATCTATTTTGATTATCATCAAAAAGTCACATCACGATCAAGTAGGTTTCATCCCAGGGATGCAAGGCTGGTTTAACATACGCAAGTCCATAAACATTATCCACCATATTAACAGAGACAAAAACAAAGACCATATGATCCTCTCAATAGATGCAAAAAAAGCATTTGATAAAATCCAGCATCCTTTTCTAATTAAAACACTGAGGAGTAAGGCATAGGTGGCACATTTCTAAAACTGATTGAAGCTATCAATGACAAATTAACAGCTAATATTTTACTGAATGGAGTAAAACTGAAAGCTTTTCCTCTTAGAACTGGAAGCAGACAAGGTTGTCCTCTGTCAACTTTACTATTCACATAGTGCTGAAAGTTCTAGCCAATACAATCAGGTAAGAGAAGGAAATTTATAAAGGGCATCCAAATGGGAGCAGAGGAGGTCAAACTCTCCCTCTTTGCTGTTGATCTGATCTCATACTTAGAGAACCCCAACGACTCCATCATAAGACTCCTGGAAGTCATAAAAAAATACAGTAATGTCTCAGTTTATAAAATCAATGTCCACAAGTCAGTAGTCTTTGTATACATCAGTAACAGTCAAGATGAGAGGCTAATTAAGGACACAACTCCCTTCACCATAGCTTCAAAGAAAATGAAATACCAATGAATATACAAAAGAGGTGAAGGACCTCTATAAAGAAAATTATAAAACCCTAAGAAAGGAAATAGCAGAGGATATTAACAAAAGGAAGAACATACCATGCTCATGGCTGGGAAGAATCAACATTGTTAAAATGTCTGTACTTCCCAAAGCAATCTACCGATTCAATGCCATCCCTATTAAAATACCAACAAGCTACTTTTAAGACTTAGAAAAGATGATTCTGCATTTTGTATGAAACCTGAAAAAAAAACCGTATAGCTAAGGCAGTTCTTAGTGATATAAACAAAGCCGGAGGCATCAGCATACCAGATTTTAGGCTGTACTACAAAGACATGGTGGTCAAGACAGCATGGTACTGGCACAAAAATAGAGACATAGACATTTGGAATCAAACAGAAAACCAGGAAATGAAACTAACATCTTACAACCACCTAATCTTCCATAAACCAAACAAGAACATATACTGGGGGAAAGACTCCCCATTCAATAAATAGTGCTGGGAGAACTGGATATCCACATGTAAAAGAGTGAAACTGGATTCACACCTTTCTCCACTCACAAAAATTGATTCAAGGTGGATAAAGGATTTAAATTTTAGGCATGAAAGAATAAAAATCCTCAAAGAAAGCATAGGAAAAATATTTGAAGATATCGGCCTGGGAAAAGACTTTATGAAGACGACTTCCATGGCAATTACAATAACTATAAAAATAAACATATGGGACTTAATTAAACTGAAAAGCTTCTGTACAGCTAAAGAGACAACAACCAAAGCAAATAGACAAGCTATACAATGGGAAAGGATATTTGCATATTTTGAATCAGATAAAAGCTTGATAACTAGGATGTATAGAGAAACTCAAATTAATCCACATGAAAAAAGCCAACAATCCCATATATCAATGGGCAAGAGACATGAATAGAACCTTCTCTAAAGATGACAGACAAATGGCTAACATATGAAAAAATGTTCATCATCCCTATATATCAGAGAAATGCAAATCAAAACAACCCTGAGATACCATCTAACCCCAGCGAGAATGGCCCACATCACAAAATCTCAAAACCGCAGATGCTGGCATGGATGTGGAGAGAAGGGAACACTTTTACACTGCTGGTAGGACTGCAAACTAATACAACCTTTTTGGAAAAAAGTATAGAGAACCCTCAAAGAACTCAAGCTAGATCTCCCATTTGATCCTGCAATCCCATTACTGGGCATCTACCCAGAAGGAAAAACATCCTTTTATCATAAGGACACTTGCACTACACTGTTTATTGCAACTCAATTTACAATCACCAAAACGTGGAAACAGCCTAAATGCTAAATGCCCACCAACCCAAGAATGGATTAACAAGTTGTGGTATATGTACACCATGGAATACTATTTAGCCATTAAAAAAAATGGAGACTGGGGGGAGGCACCCGTGGCTCAAGGAGTAGGGCACCAGCCCCATATACTGGAGGTGGTGGGTTCAAACGCGGCCCAGGCAAAAAGACAAGGAAGGAAGGAAGGAAGGAAGAGAAATGGAGACTTTACAGCCTTTGTATTAACATGGATGGAATTGGAACACATTATTCTTAGTAAAGCATCACAAGAATGGAGAAGCATGAATCCTATGCATTCAATTTTGATATGAGGACAATTAATGACAATTAAAGACACAGTGGGGGTGGGGGAAGGGGAGAGCAGAGAGAGAGAAGGAGGGAGGGAGGTGGGGTCTTGGTGTGTAACACACCTTTTGGGGGCAAGGCAAATGAAATTGTAAGAGGGACTTTACCTAACAAATGCAATCAGTGTAACCTGGTTTCTTGTGCCCTCAATGAATCCCCAACAATAAAGAGAGAGAGAGAGAGAGAGAGAGAGAGAGAGAGAGAGAGAGAGAGAACACAATTGCTGAAGAGAAAGTGTAGATCAAAGACAAAACTTAGGAGAGAAACAGAGGGTGCAGGAGGTAGTAGGATTTCCACATTGAGAGATCTGGACACTTACCTGGTTGATTCCTAAGCCAGTTGTTGCCACCATGCCCGCTGATTTCTGCTTTCAATGAGCTTTTCCATGAGAAGGGTGGTAAATATGGTAATTGCCCTAGTCAGCGACTTGCACTCTTTCTTCCCCATCTTCCACCTGCATAAGCATTTCCACTCTGGAAACCTGCCCACTTCTCAGCTGTCCTTCTCCTAACCACCATTCCTACCCCAAATCAGTAACCAGAAGACTGAATGAAAATCCAAACAGATCTTCAGCAGGGAAGTGCTGGAGGCTGCTGGTTGACAGACTATACAGTGGTGTGTGTGTGCCCACGTGCACGCATATGCACATGTGTGTCCATCTACCAGTCTAGCCATCTGTTCCCGTTTTCCCAGTGAGGTTGGATCAGAAGCAAAGAGGGGCCTGTTTGACTGACTGGTCCTGTCTCCTGAAGCAGAGCACCCATGGCAGTTGGAAGTCCATACCCTGTGCTGATGTACCCTACTCAGGAGGCATCATACCCTCCCAGAAGAAGAACCAGTACAGGGGAATGAAAATCTTGCAATATCCCTTTATCTGAAGTTCTCTATTCCCCTCTAACCCAGGGATGGGAGACTTGACCCAGATACCTGCCTAAGACTGACAATCAGCGAGTTGGGTGGGGAAGAGAGAGCAGGTAGGAGAGGCTAGTGAGCAGGCAGAGGCCTGGACCGTACCCTCCTACCTACCTGTGGATGCCTCACTCTTTTTCTCTCATACCAGCTGGAACAACAGGGCTCCAGCTGGCATCAAAGTGCTGTGGTAGCTCTCGCCATACCCTGGCACAGGTGTGACCTCCACTGGGATGCTTCTCAAGTGCTCAGAGGAGTTTTCAAACTGATTCTACCAGAAAAGTTGAAAGGTGTATTTTTGCTTTAGCAGCTCTGGGAAGTCTTAGGGGCTTGAAACAGACCAGACATAGGCATCACTTGCCTCCAGCCTCCCTTTTGGGGGATATAGCACTCACTCTCCATCTATAGATGGATGGATTTCACCCTCCTCTCTATGCCCACTGCCACCATCCCAATCACCTCTCACTTAGATGGCTATAGTGTCTTACAAGCTGGTCTCAAGTGTCTCCTTGTTGCAATCAATTCTGCTTCCTATTGCATAGCTAATCATCCTAAAACACGGTGCATAATTGTCCAACAGCCCTCCAGGGTCTCCCCAAGTCTATACTCCTCATTCTGACATAAAAGACCCTCCAAATCTGGGCACATTGAACCCAGTCAATCATTTTTTTCCCACTGTGCCCCCACACACACCCTCTCCTCTCCTCCAGTCAGACCTCCTTCTGACCCTTCCTCAGTCACACCCTCACCATCTCCACCTCTAGCTATGCCTCTCCCTTGGAAGTCTGCTCTTTTTCTAGTCAACAATCTCAATCTCACATGTTATTCAAAACCTAAGTCAAGGTCAACCTCTCCTGGGAAGACATCTCCCTCTGTTCCAGCCCACACTCTTTCTCTCTGTGCCTTAAACTCCTGTGGTGCTTACTGTTTAAACCAAATAATATGGCATGTAATTGTTTTCCATTTATTCTTAGTTCCTTTATACAAATAAGTACTATTTTTTTTCTGTTAAATTATGAATTTCTAAAGCACAGGGTCTTTAGTTTCCCATTCTCGCCATGACATTGGTATAGGGCTAGACCCAGGAGTGCTCGGTAGACTCCTGTTCCTATGCCTCAACTCTAAAATGAAGGAAGAATGAGGTAAGTAAAGACCATCTGACGGTCTCCTCTGTCCCTTTCCTCTCCTTCCCTTTCTCAAAAGATTTTCCAAGCAGCAGAGGAGCTGAGGCTGTCCAACAAGACATAGGCAGCCAATCTGTCAGATCCTAGCTTTCAGAACACTCCCACCTCCTAAGGTTTTCTGGACGATCAATAATGCTGCTTAAGTGATCAATCTGAGACACAATGGGCTGCAGGGGCCAGTGTTTGATTAACTCAGTAGAATAAATGTATGCTGGGAAAGACAGAGCAGGGAGGGAGAGCAGGAGAGAAAGCAGGAAGAAAGATGAGCTGGTGGAAGAAAGAGGGAGAGGGTTTTGTGAATGAGGTTGTGATAGGATGGAGCCTAGAGTAGTTCTCACCTGATCCAATTCAACAGCTTAAGCAAGTTTTTACTGAAGGGACTAAACAATCTTGAGTTTCTCAGAGTCCAGCAAATATCCCAGGGCTGCTGTGCTATCTTTGACCTTGGCAAGAACACTGTCACTATGATCCACTGAGGGTCCACGCAGGCTCCATGTTCAATAGAGAAGTTGGTATGGGATGGAGAATTCAAGGAACCTCAAGGAGGACTTGGGTTTTGAGCTATGCTTGTTGGCTGAATTTACAGAAATCTTAAGCTCTAGAATCCTCCACCAAACATGATGACCCAGAAACCCATGAAGATGTGGGATAGTAGGCTGATCAGCGAGGGAGATATCAGCATTACCTTCTCTCTATCCAGAGGTGTATGTACTGTCCTTCCTCTCCAGGCTTGAAGGCTGGAAATTGAATTATTTGGCAGTTAAAAAAACAAGGAGTCCCTTTTTGAATTTTTTGTGGAGGGCCCAAATGTCTAACTATGCCACCAATCAAAATTCTTCTGGGAAAGAAACAAACAGAACAGATGGCTTCTTACTGTGAGAAAGTTCCTCCCTTAATCTAACCATGATTCCTTCTCTTCTCATTAAAAACCTATTCTTCCCTATTGCTACCCTACCCATTATGCAGGCTCAAAGCCTTGGAATCATTTTTGGCTCTTCCTCCTCCTTCACCCCCCTCATCCAATTGGTAGGTAAATCAGGTTTCCTCTACCTTCAAATCCATTCACTCATCTTCTTTCTACCCCTAAACAACTATTGTAACAACCTCCTAACAGATCTTCCTGCCCTTGGGATGCCTGCCTATTAATCAATCTGATAAAGGGGAAAAAAAGAAGAAAAAATGAAAAATGAACCCAGATCCAATCAAGCCCAGAATAACTTCCATTTATAGGAAATGCAGGGGATAGCAGAACAAGTTAAATGACAACAAAAGGAAACATCAGAAAAATAAAAGACAAATCGGAATGTGGGACATTGTGCAGAATGACTGACCTGACTTATGTAACAAGTCAAAGAGAGGGGGGTGTTGAAAGGGCCTTCAGAGGGCGGCGCCTGTGGCTCAGTGGATGGGGCACTGGCTCTATATACCAAGGGTGGCAGGTTCGAGCCCGGCCCCAGCCAAATTGCAACAAAAAAATGGCCAGGCATTGTGGTGGGCGCCTGTGGTCCCAGCTGCTTAGGAGGCTGAGGCAAGATAATCTCTCGGGCCTGGGAGTTGGAGGTTGGAGGTTGATGCCATAGCACTCTACTTAAGGCCATAAAGTGAGACTCTGTCTCTACCAAAAAAAAAAAAAAAAAAAGGAAAAAGGGACTACATCTACAGTGCATCTTACAGGGTATATGTGCAATTTACTATGTAAAATATAAATGTCTTAACACAGTAACTAAGAAAATGCCGTGAAGGCTATGTTAACCTGTTTGATGAAAATATTTCAAATTGTATATATAACCAGCACATTGTACCCCATGATTGCATTAATGTACACAGCTATGATTTAATTTAAAAAATAAAAAAAAAAAAAAAAAAAAGAAAAAGAAAAAAGAAAAAAAGGGCCTTCAGAGACATAACAACCAAATGTAATGTGTAGAACTCTTATGGATCTTAATTCAAATAAGTCAGCTATAAAATCTGTTTTGGGACAATTGAGAACATTTGGATTATGGACCAGGTAATGGATAATACAAAAGCATTATTGTTATTTTGTTAGGTGTGTTAATGGTACTGTGGTTATGTGAAAAAATGTGCATTGTTAAGAGATGCACACAGAAGCATTAGGAATGAAATGACATGATTGATGTTTGGCATTTATTTTAAAATACCTCAGCAAGGAAAAAGGATAGATAAGGCAAATATAGCATAGTCCTAAAAATTACTTAATTTGTATAATGAGTATATGGGGATTAATATTTTCCTCTATATTTTTGAGGTTGAAAATGTTGATAATAAAGAAAAAAAAAACAATAGTCATCCACTATACTCCAGTCTATCTTTTCAGCTTTATCTTCATTCCTACTCTGGCTCTCTATGACACAGCTGTGCTACGTCCTTGCTCAAGTTTTTCCTGTCTGAACTTCATTCCTTCATTTACTCATGCATTCATTCATTTACTCAGCAAATTCATTCATTTACTTCAGCATTTACTCATGCATTCATTCATTTACTCAGCAAATATTAAGTACCTCTTCTATGCAGTAGGCACTGTAAATACAAAGATGACTGGGAATGTGGAGGGCAAGGAGCCTTCTTCATCTTTATATTCTCCACAGCAACTAACCCAATTCCTTGCACATAGTAGGTGCTCAATAAATATTTACTGAACTAATGAGCGGGGGGGATGTGATGGAATCGCAGTCTAAAATGAATCAACAAGTATTCAACTTAACACTTATTGAGCACCTACCATATGTAAAGGATTGTATACTACAAGGATGAAAAAGATATGAATTACCTGTCAAATGTATTTTAGAAACAGGAGTTCAGAGGAGAGATGATCAGAGATTTCACGGAGGAGGAGAATCTGAATGCAGAGTTGAAGGATAGGTATAGTGGTTTTAGAAAGGAGTGGAACATAAGCAGAGAGGAGAGGGAATTCCTGGTGCATGGAATGGTATAGACAAAAGCATAGATGCAAAAATATACAAGGCATGTTTAGATAATCCTAAGGAAAAAAATTTGGCTGGAGTAGAGGGTCCACATGGGGCTGTGTTTTGCAAGCAGACCAAGTGCATCAAAATCACCTGGGGGAGCTTATTAAAATGTTTATCCTTGGACTCGAGTTCCAAACCTACTGAACCGGAAGCTCAGGAGGTAGCCCCCAATAATCTGCACTGTTAACAAGTTCCCTCAAGTGATTTTGAGACACATTAAAATTTAGAATCAATAATGGGGCCTACAGTGGAAAGTAAGGTTGAAAGAACACACAGGGTTAGGCCCACTCAAGGAAGGAATGGAAGGCTGAGGTTTATCCTACAGGCGATCAGACATCCACTCTCCCAGAATGGTGGTCAGAAGCATCATGAATAAAGGACATTCCAGAACAATGATCTGGCAAATGTGTGTATTATGGACTGGACAGAAAGAAGACTACTGCAGTGTGGACATGAGATGGTGACAAGGGCAGGGTGGACTGGGATATAGATGTAGAGTCAGAAATGACTCTGAGGTTTCCAGTGTTGAAGACTAGAAGGCTTGAGGCTTACAAAATTTTACAAAACATTTATAAAATATTCTCTACATGTTGGCCACCTCTTTATAAAATGTTGTAATGAATATTTTGTAAATAAAGGTACATTTAGCCATGCATTTTTGAGACACCCTGTAGAAAGCCAGAGGATCTACTCTGGGTGAGAAGAGAAACTAGCAAAAAAGAGAAAAAAGAAGGGGTTATTTGGGTGAAAGGAGACCCAAATGGTAGAACCAGGCAGAGAGCTCTTGCCAAAGTGAGGGATGGCTAGTAATATGTTAATGGCAAAATGAGGCTGAAGCCTGGAGAACGCTGAGCTATGGTGTGCACACAAAGAAAAGGTGTGCTGGGGTGCACAACCTACTCACTCTCATGTTCCTTAACACACAAACACAAACAGGCACACCTGCTTCTACATAGACACAGGTAGCAATCTCTCCCTCTCTCTCTCCCTCTCTTTCCTCCACTCCCATGGCATACACACATTCTCACTTCCAGGCTCATTGTCTGACTGGTGTGCCATTGAGCTATTAATGTGCCATTGTAAGGATGGTGCCTCTGGTCTCAGAAAAGGGGGTGCTGCTTGGCATAGGTGAGAAATAATATAGAACCCCAAGATTGCTGCCACCCCTTTTTTTACAGAACCCCAAGATTGCTGCCCTTTCTTAGCAGTTCAGCTGAAGGGGAAATGGAAAGAAGGGAAGAGGGTGTTTCTCTCCACTGGCTCCCTACCTTTTCCCAGACCCTTGGCTTTCTCAGCAGACTGTTAGGTCCAGCCCATTTGGAGAGGCCTTGGTTTTAGCTCTTAGTTGCCAATAATGCAAGAGAATGTTTTTCTTTCTGAATTTATGGTAAGAAGGAAAACAAGTCCTTGAGAGGAAAGCCAGAAGAGTTTTCTGTTGGGAATGCTAATGGCCCTAAGGTTGGCCTACAGGCTGAAGCTGAGTCAGGTGTGTCTTCCTCACAGGAGGCCTGTCCAAGCTAAGGGTCTTCACCCAGCATCAAGGGTACCATCCCAGTCCTCCTACAAGTGATTGCTAGGGCCTACATATGAAGGCATGAACTCTCAGAAGCCTTCTCAAATTTTGCCACATCCCAGGTATGTGTGAGGGTATGGGGGTGTGCATGAGGTGTGTATGTACTGTGTGTGATTTGCATGCACCTGTGTATCTGTGTGTATGTGTGTGTGTCTTATGGCTAGCCTGGAAGCTCCACAAAGCAGGGATCTTTCCTCTATTGTGTTGGTGGTGCCCTCTCCAGGTGCCTTGTTTGGTGCTGCCCACAAAGCCCAATCTCTTATGCATAGTGGTGGGGGATACAGAATACTTCCTTTGTCTTGCATCCACCTATGCTCCCCTCCAAGGACTGAAGCCAGGATTACTGCAGTGGGACAGCGCTGACCCAATGCCTCTTCTCCACCCACCCCACCTTCAGACACCCCTGTGCCCCCTCTCCTCCTCCAGTGCCTTGCCCAGCAATTCCAAGACTTTCTTGTTACACTTTTGCAGCCTATACTGCTCCCCAAAGCTTCCACTGGTGACAAAATTTCCCAGTGAAGGCACACAGCTCATTTCTCAAGACCCATGGACTATGCCACTTACCAGAAGAAGTCTCCTGACTCGCTCAAAATGAAGCCTGCAGTCCTGCAGAAATCCCCAGATCTCTGGGGGTGAAGGGCGCCGCGAATCCATTGCACTTTTCAAATCCATAGCACCAAGAGTATCAGTAGCTTATGTTGTGGGGGAGACTTACTGGTTTCAAGCCAATAGCATGGTCACTCTGCGGGACTCAGATATCTGGATGAGTCTCAGAGCCAGGAGCTTAGGGTGCCCACCATTCTACCCTGGCTGGCCTCCTCTTTTTAGTGGCCTTTAGCCCATACTTGCAAGGCAACTGTGGTAGGTGGGTGTCAGTGAGAGAGACGGGGGGCATCTCTCCACGTGAAGCAATGAGTGTTTCTTTCCTGCTTAGATTATATCCCCTCCTTTCTCAGAATTCTGCAGTGGCTCCCAATTGCCTTTCAAATAATTTAAACCTCTCCGAGGACCTCAAAGCCCTCCATATTTACATTCCACCTTCCCACATCCCCACTCCCACACACATCAAGTGTAACTCGGGCCCAGACATAGACAGAAGGCAGATGACACTGTCCACCGACTGCTCCTGCAGGGGTCCTGCCACAGGTGCCTGAAAGCCCCACCAACAGTCATTCTTCTGCCTCCTTTAAAAAATGCAAACATTACCTGTGAGGTGTAGCCAGTAAACCACCATCAGGTATTAACAACTTGGCCTGGCAAAGATTCTGTCATCAGATTTGACTAAGCAGGGAGCGCAAAGCCCCGCCTAAACAGTCTAAGGGAGTGGGGGAGGGGACCCAGAGGAGACAGGAGCAGCTGACGGGAGGGGCAAGAGCAGGGAAGGGGCTCTGACGTCGAAGCCATCTCTGTCACGATTTTAACAAGGGCTACAGTCTGACTCCGCGGAGTCTCTACAGTTAAACCCACTAGTCCTTGCTACCCCCAACCTTGCTCCCCCCTCCACGTACACAAATTATGCCTCATTTCATCTCATGAGTACCCTCACGCCAAGCTGCTGAGGCTGAATTGGTCCCCTCACATGAACAAAATAAGCCACGAAACCGGGTAGACATGAGCATGTCTGCTCGAGCATGGCTAAGTCCTGTTGAGGTTTCCCAGTGGGGAGAGCCGGAGAGCCCTTTGCTTTGTGGAAATAGCAAGGGCTTCCTGGGAAGCCTCCCTCAGCTCCCAGGAAGCTGCCAGCTGGGTTCCCCCTGCTTCTCCTGCAGTGAGCTTGACGGGCAGGGAGGAAGAGGGAGGGGCAGGGCCTCCCGCCCGAAGACCGGGTGCCTGAACTGCCACACTGCCCCGGGCCCTCTAGGCCCAGGTGTGCGCCAACGTTTATTCCAGTCTCCAGTCGGGAAAACTCACTCAGCGCTTCGCTCTGAGTCAGCATAGAGTCCTCCATCCTCCCATCCGAGAAGGGCGCCCCCCAGGGAACCTTGCTCCTACAGCAGTTTCTCCAAGGAGCAGAAGTCCAGAGACTGCCCCGCCCTCCGCAAGAGCTGCAGGATTTTGAGACCACCTCCCGGTGGACTCCAGGGTTCTGTAGGTGGACCGAGATACCCAGGGGAGGGGGTGTTTGGCAGCATTTAGCGTTCGCTGTGATCAAGGGCTTTTTAGTGGCAGCCTCAAGGAGGGGGGTGCCACCTGCCTCTGGGGGAAGGTGTCAAGCATTTGCCCCTGCAGTGGTTTCAGTGTGTGGGTATGGGGGGATGTGCCTGCAGGAAGCCCTGGAGCTCGGGTGTACGGGGGCATGACAACAAGAGTTGAGCACGCTTTTTGCCAGAATGGAGTTCTTAAGGGTCCTGGCCGAGGTGTCTACAGCAGCTTGGGGAGGGGGGGAGCGGGTTGCTGCAGGTGGGGCAGCAGGTCCTGGATCTGCAGTAATGTGCAGTTGTCACGTAGTTTCCCAGGCATACTCTGAGAAAACACACACACTCTCTCACATACACACTCTCCAAGCTCCAAAGCACCAGTATGGAGAGTAGAGTGTATGTGTGTGTGTACATGTTTTAGCAGTGCTGGGGGGAGGTGCGTCTTGCTGTATATATGTTTGGGTGACTGCTTTATTAGCATCCTGGGGGGCGGGCAAGGGTAGCTATGTGTGCGTGTGTATATGTGTGTTTTGTCTTTGGCTGGGGGTGACAGTGGGGCTGAGCGCCGGGTATGTGGTGCGGCTGTGTGTGCGTGTGTGTGCGCGTCCGTGTCCGCTTGTGAACATGGCCCCAGGAACCACGCACATGCTTCAGACAGCTGTTTCTGACAGCCCTGGGGCTAAGGCTTCGTCGGGCGCCCCAGCTAAGTGGCCACCTCCCAGCAGCCAGGCCCCACGTCTCACCAGCTCTGCCAACTGTGCCCACAGCCTCAGCGCGCACACAAAGGCTCCATAATGAAGGCGCTGCACTCCCCTGAGCTCGCTCTTCACCCTGCACCCCCGGCGGCCAAGGCTAGCCCGCCAAGCCCGCGACTCACCGGGGCAGTGAGCGCACAGCCGGAGGCTCCCCACGCCCACCCAAACTCCAGGCGGCCCGACGCTTGGTGCCCCCAGCCCTGCCCCCGGCTCCCGGGGGCGCCCCAGCCCCGGTCGCCCCTAAGCCGACACGGGGCGGCACGCTCCCCCCGCGACTCACCCCGGGTCGGGCTGAGACTGCGGGCGCGCCTCCCTGAAGGCAGCGCGCTTCTTACCTTCCTTCCCCTCCTCTTCCTCCTCCACCACCTCCTTCTCCTCCTCCTCAGCGGCGCGGCAGCGGCGGCGCAGCGGCGGCGGCGACGGCGGCGGGACTAGGGCGCCCGTGTCCCCGAACCCGGCACGGGCGTGGGGCTCAGTGGCGCCGGGCAGCGGGCCGGGCAGAGGTTGGCAGGGCGGCAGCAGCTGGCCCGGGACGCCGGGGGCTGGCGCGCAGGCGGCGGGCTGCGGGCAGGCTGGCAGCGGCGCGCGCGGGCTTCTCGGGCGGGCTCCATGGCTGCGCCGCGGGCGGCACCATCGCCGTGGCTCGCTCTTCGCTCGCTCGCTCCAGGAGTGCGGCAGGCTGCGAGGTGACGGATGGCGGCGAGGCGGCCGGACAGCCAAGGAGGGGCGGGGAGGGGAGGGGAGGAGGGGCGGGGGGAGGGGCGGGGGAGGAAAGGGGG
>CAUYPK010038772.1:0-11279 GCA_963574355.1 Loris lydekkerianus | reverse complement strand
AGCCCTGGACGGGTCTTTTCCTGGAACATGGGGCTCTCTGGAGCCCTGGGCGGGCCATTTCCTGGAACAGGGGGCTCATGTGGGGTAGACACCTTGTAACATGCCTGGTCTAGGGCCAGCTAAAATTTTCCATTCTTACAGAACTACTATGAACTTGCAGAAAGAGTTTATAAACTCTCTTGTCTAAGAATGGGCGATACCAGAAGTTAATAACTTACAAAAGAAGCAGAAGCAAAACAATGCTATAGCCACAGCAAATAAAAAGTATGAACTAACTCTGTCACAGAAAGTTGGTAGTTCAAACTAAATTTCTATTTATATGTCTATAATATGTTATTTTTGATAAATCACAATAATAATTGATCATCACCATATAATGATCATTTTTAAGAAACTTAAAGATGAAACCAAAAATATAAGTCCATTTGAGAAACCAAACAAAAGTAATTACGTCAAATTTTCTAGATTCATAAAGACTTACTAGACTTCTTGTCCGAGGCCACAGAATGGGTCCTTCGGACCCTGTACCAACCATAGGAAGGAAGGAAGGTGGTTGATGTTTTAACCAGGGCCTGTTGCTCCACAATGTTGGTGGAATTTCAAGGAAGTGAAACAGACTTATGGCCACTGCAGTAACAAAACGAGAGCTCACATCTGATTCTACCATCTGATTCTACCATCTGAATCAGCTCACATCTGATTCTACCATAAACCAGTACGACCTAGGGAAATTCTTTTAATCTGTATGAGTCTCTATTTCTGGGAAAATATACAACAGAATTATTATTATTATTCTTATTGTCTGTTTTTTTTTCTTTTTTTAAATTGAGCAATAATAATAATAATAATGCAAAAAAAGTGACTTTCACATTGTCAAATAAGAAGAGTATGTCTATCATAGAACACTTTGACTCTGAGGTTCAATACGGAGTCATTAGTTAACTTCTTATTTTTCTTTCCAAACTCTCAAAAAATAGACAGCCAATATTTATAAATAAAAATAAAACATAATTTCAAAAAACAGATCATGCTAAATCTTAGAGACAATAGAAAAAGAAGAAATACTTCAAAATCATTCTGCTTCATCTGGATACACCTGACATTAAAATTGGAAAAATATACTATTATAAAGGGAAATTACAAATATATTTCACTTACAAATGAGGATGCAATATACTAAACAGAATATTAACAAGTTGAATTAAAAATTAATGTTCAAGTAATGTACTTTGATCAAAATTAAATACAATTTATGTGAGAATTAGTCACATTATTTTTTTTATTTTTTTTTTCTTTTCCTTTCCCTCACCCCTCCCTCCTTCTTTCTCTGTCTGCTCTCCCCTTCCCCCATTCCCCACCATGTCATCAATTGTCATTAATTGTCCTCATATCAAAGTTGAATATACATAGGATTCATGCTTTCAGAATTAATGATTCAGAATTATTATTTTTATCAAAACAAAACTAATTTGAATTTCTTAGCCTAAAAAATCTAAGGCTAAGTTTTTAGTTGGGAGGCTTAAAATTTTACCCTAGAACTAAACATCAGTGGAACACTATAGCTTTTAGAAAGTCATAATAAACACATCTTTAAAAATACTAACTTAGGCTCAGCACCCATAGCACAGTGGTTACGGGGCCAGCCACATACACGGAGGGTGGCAGGTTTGAATCCAACCTGGGCCAGCTAAACAACACTGACAACTGCAACAAAAAATAGCCGGGCATTGTGGCGGGCGCCTATAGTCCCAGCTACTTGGGAGGCTGAGGCAGGAGAATCACTTGAGCCCGGGAGTTTGAGATTGCTGTGAGCTGTGACACCATGGGACTCTACCCCGGGTGACATAATGAGACTCTGTCTCAAAAAAAAAAAAAGGAAAGAATGAAAGAAAAGAAAAGAAAAGAAAAGAAAAGAAAAGAAAAGAAAAGAAAAGAAAAAGAAAGAAAAATACTAACGTAGTTGTCTTGCCTTTGAAGCTCATCCACCAACCTATTTTCTCTATATTTTACATAAATTTCAAATGAAAAAATGAATTGAAAGTATTAGGAAATGTATTTTAATGTACCAATCAGTCCACATCTCAGTATTTCATCAGTTTTATTCACCATATAGAACTAGAGTTCACATCACACAGTGGATTACCTGGCAGGGGACAACAGAATTCTTTAGAGGAAAAACATTGTACCAATAAAGAAGAAAAATGTTTAATAATTTGATGGTATAAGAACAACAAAAGTTATCATTAGATGTTTTTAAATGTCAATAACAATGTACTGCTTATACTTATACTTGCAATTTATTTTACATAGGAAGACACAAGTTTACCAAAAAAAAAAAAAAAAAAAAAAAAAAAAAGAGATAAGACCAGAGTAAAGCTATTTGTAATTGATCCATAACATGTGTTTATTATCTTCCTTGACTTCTTAAAGGAAAATAGGATAAATTAATCACTAATGAGAAAATAAGCTGAATTTCTATCTCAGTAGACACAAATAACATATGTTTGCAAAACATTTGATTATTATGTCAGTGTTAGAAAAAGTTATTGAGCCTTTCAATACTCCAAGAATTTGTGTTTGAGATCTCTTGTCTGTCCCTGAAGGAAGGTCCTTTATGCATTAATTTGCGTAACGTTCATTGAGCGGTTCACCAGGTGGCAAGTGCTATGCTAAGGCCTGGTGATTCAAAAGAAATGACACCCAGCCTCTTCCTTATGAAACGTTCCCTTTATCAGGTACAGAGGATACAGTGGTGGTAGTAATGGGACTGATGGAGTCTGAGGCATTAGACAAGGTGTTCCTGCAGAAGTGACATGTGAGTGTGTGCCACAGTGTGGAGGTAGGAAAAAAGCACACTGTGCCCAAGGGACTTAAAATTAAAAAGCCACCTGTGGATAAAGGATGGGAAGTTATGCAAAGTGTGATTAAAAAGAGAGATGGAGTTCAATTCAAGAATAGCACTGCAGGCCATATTAATTACTGTGATCATATCCTTGGACTCCAATAAAGCAGATATGTGTGAGAGTGTGTGAGTGTGTGTGTGTGTGTGTGTGTGTGTGGTGAGTACATATTGGGGTACAATTTAATCAGATTTGCCTTTGTAATTGATTCATGTTGAAGTCTGGAGAATAGCAAGGACAGGTACAGAGGGAATTTGGAGACACTGCTAAGAAGTGAGGACCACCAAAGAATGCACCTGTTTACCAAAAAACAAAGAGGATTTTCAGGCCCACTTTTCTCCATTTAACACCGAAAACTAACCTCTTCTTATTAAAAAAAAAAAAAAAAAAAAATCCAAAATCTCTGTATCTAAATATCTATATCTTCCATATAGAAATGTTTTTGAGGAATTTATGTGAAATAAATTTTTAATTAATGTGACCATAGCTTTCTATTGAAGCATATTGTGTTTAAGGAACTGAGAAGTAAAAAGCCACATGTGGCTGCAGGGCAGAAAGTGATGAGGAATGAGATGCCGTCCAGGACTTCCAGCTGTGTGCTGTCCCCAGCGTCCAAGTCTTTACTAAGACTTGCTGCTTCATTCATGTTGCTTGGGACAATTTCTCTGGATTTTTTTCTTGCCCTTTCCTCTTGATTCCTATCCTGCTGTAGTGTTCTCCTTTCTTCCACAAGTAACCTCCACATCTCTGTGAGGGATCTGTAATAATCGTGATTCTGCTCTCTCATCAGACATTGTTCCCTCAGCTCATAAATCTACATGGGTGTTATTAGTGTCATAAAATTATGTCATGCATGATATGACTGTTGTCCATTAATAATTAGCAAGTAAAACTTCCTAGGTAGAATTTTTTAATTTATTACAAAAATTAAAATATAAGGATGTAAAATTAAGTATCTCATGTTAACTTAATAAACTACTGTTCAGAATGGAAATTTAGTTAAAATGAAACTTTGATTTATTATGGATATTATTGAACTCTTTAATTTAGGACTGGGAAGGACTAGTAGCTGGTATCAACTTTTTATACTCTCTTGTTTACTTTTGAAAAAGGAAATGTAAAGGGAGGATTTCATCTGGAAATTACAACAGAAGTTGTAATTGGAAAGCAGTCTCTGATTTCCTAAGACTCTCCACAAAGATTCTCAGTTTCCCATCTGTGTAGTGTGTTAGGTAACCTGATAAGTAGTACTGGAAGAAAAGTAGGCAGTCTTCCTTCCTTCCTTTCTCCCTTCCTCCATCCCTCCCTCCTTCCTTCCTTCCTCCTTCCTTCTCTCCCTTCTTCCTTCCCTCTCTTTCTCTTACTCCTTCCTTCCTGCCTGCCTCTCTTCCTCCCTCCCTTTCTTCCTCCACTCTTCCCTCCCTTTCATCCTCTCTTCCTTCCTTCCATCTTTCCCTTCTTTTTATTTATTCTTTGTTGTTGTTGCTGTTTTGTCCTTGCAAACACATATTCCTTGTTGCAGCCAGGGTAGTTGGCAAGATTGATGATCTACCCTTAAATACATGTTCAGAAACCTCAATCTGAAGCAGAACACCTGGTAGAGAAGAGTAAGTTGGACAGATGTCATGATTAAATACCTACCGAAGTTAGAGAACCACCTTGGCACTGTAACACGCCCAGGATATCTCCTTACTGAGGCTTTTCAACTGAAGAAAAAACAAAATAGGACACACATACATATATCGGGAAAGGCATTCAGAGTTTGAAAAACCACACTGCCAGTTCTGCATATCTTTCATGTAATTATGGAGAACAAATATTAGCATAATATGTAAATGCTACACTAATGGTATCAAAAATGCATTTATTACACTTTCCTTAGAAATCAGAGCTCTCACACCACTGAATCAAAGTGGCTGACTGACTCATTCTTTGTTTTGCTAGTTGTAAAGGTCACTTTAAGTAGGAGAAGAGAGGTTTTCTGAAAAATTTGAATCTATTTGAAACTGATCTCCTAATTATCTCAAATATTATATTCTTATTCTGATTGCTTCTGAAAAAATTATCCTCTATGAGCTTTCCTGAAAGTCTGTCAAAAGCATTTTTAAAAAATGCACCGTATTTTTCAAAACTGAGTGTTGTGAGTTCACATGTGTGAATGTTCAGTTATGATCTAATTGTTATTTTGTGTGTATAAATCTCAGGAGGAAAATACAACAGAGTTTGTCCTGTGAATATATTCGTCCATTTCTTTAGCCTATGTGACTCAACTATGACATACATAAGGTCAATATATTCTACAAAATTAAATGTTGCTCTCACTCTTAATTGAGACATCCCATTGTAAACATCCCAGGCAGAAGATTAAGATGCTAGGACTTTCCACTAGAACTTCATTTTGTTGGTCAGGTGCTTGTGTCCCTAGACTAAATGTAGGAATTAATGAAAAAATGTGAGCCATGTTTTTAGAACAGATGGTCATGGACATTGATACCTTAACATGGCAGTAAGTTTACCACCCTGTAGGTTGCCAATTTTATACATTTTCCCCAAAGTGAATGTTTCTAGCCAATGTGGGGCTATTTTAAACACAAATTAACTTGTTTATTAAAATTGTGCAGAATTCATTGACTTCTTGCCTCTAAATTTCATCGGTGATAGCCTTAAAGACAACCAGAATGCTGTAAATATTGTTAAGTGATGAGGAAATCAGAATTAATAAAAGACTGTAAAACATGGGGATGTTCATAGAATAAAACAAATACAGTAGGAAAGTCGATGTGTCATGGAAAAGCACAGAGGAAGTAATGCCTGAGAATGGCCCATAGAGGAAGGAGAGACCGAGAATGGCCCACGGAGGAAGGAGAGCCCGAGTATGGCCCACGGAGGAAGGAGAGCCACAGCATGGCCCTTAGAGGAAGGACAGCCCCAGTATGGCTCACAGAGGAAGGATTGCCTGAGTATGGCCCACAGAGGAAGGAGAGCCCGAAACAGAGGAAGGAGAGCCCAAGTATGGTCCACAGAGGAAGGAGAGCCTGAGTATGGTCCACAGAGGAAAGAGAGCCACAGCATGGCCCACAGAGGAAGGACAGCCCCAGTATGGCCCATAGAGGAAGGATTGCCCAAGTATGGCCCACAGAGGAAGGAGAGCCCGAGTATGGCCCACAGAGGAAGGAGAGCCAGAGCATGGCCCACAGAAGAAGGACAGCCCCAGTATGGCCCACCGAGGAAAGATTGCCCGAGTATGGCCCACAGAGGAAGGAGAGCCCGAAACAGAGAAAGGAGAGCCCAAGTATGGCCCACAGAGGAAGGATTGCCTGAGTATGGCCCACAGAGGAAGGACAGCCTGAGTATGGCCCACAGAGGAAGGACAGCCCGAGTATGGCCCACAGAGGAAAGATGACCCGAGTATGACCACAGAGGAAGTGCTGTGTGCTCTTAGTTAGAGAAGTGATATTCCTTCAACCTTGAATTCAATGGACATTTTCTATAAAATGTCCAGCAATAAGCTCTGATAGTTTGAACAAACTTTAATCTGTAACTCTCCTGTCCTTATACACACACACACACACACACACACACACACATGGACCGAGTTCTCTCATCCTCTCGTTTCTCTCCTCCTTTTCATCCCAAGATGGATGGTTCAGTTCTTGAAGTTTTCTGCTATGGGTTAACTGCTTAACACTCTAGATTTTCACTATTCTAAATTTCAGCTCCCCAAAGGGTTTAAAAGACGTGATGTCTATTCTCAAATAAGTCTATCTAAGGAGAAAAAAGAGAACATATGCAAGACATGTATCCCGTAGATGCGTGGGAAGTGTTACTTCAAAACTACAGTTCTTTGGATGTATCTTGTGTCCCCTCATGTGGCTCACTTTTTACTTTGCCTTTGGTGCTCACTGTACTTGAGTCTAGTTTTACATCTTGAAACAAAGGGGAATGACGTGGTAGGTCCCAAGAAAAGTCAGCAGTAGCTGGCAAGGCTGCTGTACCAAGGGAAGCCATTACAAATTCTGCAGATAAAACAGAGTTAGTCTTCTCCCACAAGAATAGAAGGGCTTCGTCTACTGAGAACAGAAACTGGGCACCATCTAAAAACTCTGTTCCCAGCTTCAATGACCTCTTCCCTCCTTTCCTGTTCTGATCTTAACATTTGTGCCTCCCTCTCAAATTCTTACGCCTTTCACCTTTCAAGGAAATAGTACTAAAGGATGAGATTTTAAGAAGGTAATTGGGGCATGACAGGGAGAGTCTCACAAATGGGATCATTGTCCTTGTAAAATGAGCCCTTCTGACAGAGCTGGTTTGCTCCTTCACCACTTGAAGACATGAGAGAAGGGTCCTTTTCTGAGGTTAAAAACAAGCCCTTTCTAGACACTAAATGTACCTTGATCTGGACTTCCCAGCCTAGGAAACTTGAGCATGAAATGTCTCTTGTTTATTAGTACCCAGTTTATGACATTTGTTATAGTAGTTTGAATTGAGTTAGCCATGTCCTCCCTTCAAATTTCTCCAGCATGGTGAGGAACAGCCAACTAGTCCCATTATGTATTTAACTACAATGTTCTAAGGTAGCAAATATTTGCTCCCTAAGGGTCTTGCCTTCTTTAGGCATTTGATTACACTTCTCAGAGGGAAATAGTTGGAGTAAATCTTTTTCCAAATCATGCTGTGGCTTACCAGTATCTTCTTTACCTCTAGAAATAGTGTTGTTATTGCCTTTAAATTAAATCAAACTAGAGAAACAATTCTAAAATTTCCCCAATACATACACACACACATATTCATGCAAATATATGGTTCATAATATGCTATATTATGACATATTGTACATATTTAAGGATTTATTAAGTACAATTGGCTTGAACAATTGCAGAGATTTATTTAGGCTCTGTCTGATGGGAAGATTACAAACAGGTGGAAACTCATAAGCAAGTGAGGTGGAATTTCATGAGAATGGACTGAAACTTGTTTGGTTCTTATTACCTCCCACATTGGGGATGATGTTATCCTGAAGACACCGGGCTTTTTAATCAGACGGAAAAAGATATACCCCTGGCAAGGAATCAGAGACACTAAAAAAAGGAGCCAAGGAAAGGTAAAGGAATGCCATGCCCAGCTGTTCTTAAATAGACCCGACAAGAAGGGTGAACCTACCAGCCCCACTGTGTGTGGGCCACGCTGTTTCCTTTACACCTTACGAATCTTGATGGACTCTCCCCTGTGGCTCATTCTCTCCACAAACATATAAAAAAGACAACTCAAGGAAATGTGGTTTAGCTTAGTCATGTTTACACATTATAAAATCAGCACCTTTCTCACAATTTATTTTGCCATTAAAAAAATGTTAAAATTTCTCTAATATTGTTTGAAATTTCAGTTAACTATACACATACACACACACATACACACACACACACGTATATATGTAAAAGTCAGGTTGACAATGCACTTTTTGCAAAAGAATGTGTGTTCATGCAAATTTATATCAAATTTTTGCATTAAAATAATGGAAACTTTGTAAAATAAATTGGAATGTTTGCATCTTTTTTCTCTATGATCTCAACTCTGAAATAATATATAAATATAAATAAGAAAGATATAATATAAATAAGAATTTGTGGTTTCTTATCTATAGGAGAGGTTGAACTCATCTAAAAAACCATCTGGATTTGTAACGTTCATTGAGTAATAGGTCTTAACAACCATTTTCATTAATTTTATCATTATTTGTCTGTTTCTTCTGGAGATTTAGACTTGAGATTAAATGACCGCAATTTAATCTTGGCATGTTGCTAAAATGGAGATTATATTAAAGACAAATTCTTAAGCTTACAGCCTGTTGGTGAAGACAGAGGAGGCAGTGAACAGTTACCTGGCACTCGTGGCGTATGAGATAGTATTAAATTTATTTGCATACATTTCCTCTTTTTATCCCTATGGTGCAGAGAATCTGTGAGATAGATGTTAATAGCTCTATTCTCAAGTTGAAGAACACGAGACCCAGAAAGGTTGAAAATTTTACCCTGAGACTTCAGAACAGTTACATGTAGTGCAAGAATTCAAATCCAGCTAAGAAGAGGCCAGAAAAAAACACTGTTGTTGTTTTCTAATTGCATTTTATATCATAAGATGAACATTTTTAATTAATTTATTTTTATTGCTAAATCATAGTTGTGTACATTAGTGCAATCAAGGGATACAATGTGTAGGATTCATATACAATCTGAAAAATTCTCATCAAACTGTTCAACGTAGCCTTCATGGAATTTTCTTAGTTACTATATGTAGGCATTTGTATTCTTCATTTAGTAAGTTTCGCCTGTACCCATTCTAAGATGCACCGTAGATGTGGCCCCACCCATTACCCTCCCTCCACCAAAACTTTTCCCCTCCCTTACCCTTCCTTGGCCCTTTCCCCATAGTCTTGTGCTATCGTTGGGTTATAGCCTTCATGTGAAAGCTATAATTTAGCTTCATAGTAGAGCTGAGTACATTGGTTACTTTTCCTTCCATTCCTGAGATACTTTGCTAAGAAGAATATGTTCCAGCTCCATCCATGTAAACATGAAAGAGGTAAAGTCTCCATCCTTCTTTAAGGCTGCATAATATTCCATGGTATACATGTACCACATTTGCTAGTCCATTTGTGGGTCAATGGGCACTTGGGCTTCTTCCATGACTTAGCAAATATGAATTGGGCTGCAATAAACATTCTGGTACAGATGACTTTGTTATATTGTGACTTTTGGTCTTCTGGGTATAAACCTAGGAAAGGAATTATAGTATTGAATGGCAGGTCTATGTTTAGGTCTCTGAGTATTCTCCAAACATCCTTCCAGAAGGAACGTATTAGTGTGCATTCCCACCAGCAGTATAGAAGTGTGCCCTTTTCTCCACATCCACGCCAACATCTCTGGTTTTGGGATTTTGTTATGTGGGCTACTCTTACTGGAGTTAGGTGATATCGCAAAGTAGTTTTTGATTTGCATTTCTCTGATGATTAAGGATGATGAGCTTTTTTCCATGTGTTTGTAGATTGTACTTCTGTCCTCTTTAGAGAAATTTCTCTTCAAGTCCCTTGCCCATCCTGAGATGGGGTCACATGTTCTTTTCTTGCCAATATGTTTGAGTTCTCTGTGGATTCTGGTTATTAGACTTTTATCAGTGGTATAACCTACAAATATTTTCTCCCATTCTGAGGGCTATCTGCTTGCTTTACTTACTATGTTCTTGGCTGTGCAGAAGCTTTTGAGTTTGATCAGGTCCCAGTAGTGTATTTTTGATACTGCTTCAATTGCCTGGGGAGTCCTCCTCATAAAATGTTCACCCAGGTCGATTCCTTCAAGAGTTTTCCAAGCACATTCTTCAAGTATTTTTATATTTTCATGTCTTAAGTTTAAATCTTTTATCCAGTGAGAGTGTATCTTAGTTAATGGTGAAAGGTGTGGGTCCAGTTTCAATCTTCTACAGGTAGCCAGCAAGTTCACCCAGCACCATTTATTGAATAGGGAATCTTTTCCCCACTAAATGTTTTTAATTGGCTTGTCAAAGATCAAATAATGGTAAGTAGCTGGATTCATCTCTTGGTTCTCTATTCTGTTCCAGACATCTACTTCTCTGCTTTTGTGCCAATACCATACTGTTTTGATCACTATTGATTTATAGTACAGTATCAGGTCTGGTAGCGTGATTCCTCCTGCTTTGTTTTTATTGCTGAGTAATGTTTTGGCTACTCGAAGTTTTTTCTGATTCCATATAAAACAAAGTATTATTTTTCAAGATCTTTAAAATATGACAATGAAGCTTTAATAGGAATTGCATTGAAATTATATATTGCTTTGGGTAGTATGGACATTTTAACAATGTTGAGTCTTCCCAGCCATGAGCATGGTAATTTTTTCCATCTGTTAACATCTTCAGTTATTTCTTTTCTTAAAATTTCATAGTTCTCTTTGTGGAGATCTTTCACATCCTTTTTTAGGTATGCTCCCAAATATTTCATCTTCTTTGGCACTTCTGTGAAAGGAATAGAGTCCTTGACTGTTTTTTCAGCTTGGTTATTGTTGCTATATATAAAGGCTACAGATTTATGGGTGTTGATTTTGTACCCTGAGACATTGCTGTATTCCTTGATCACTTCTGAAAGTTTTGTAGTAGAATCCCTAGTGTTTTCCAGATATACAATCATATCGTCTGCAAAGAGTGAAAGTTTGTTCTCTTTGGAACCTATGTGGATATCCTTGATCACCTTTTCTTCCCTAATTGCAATGGCTAAAACTTCCATTACAATGTTAAAGAGCAATGGAGACAATGGGCAACCTTGCCTGGTTCCTGATCTAAGTGGAAATGATTTCAATTTAACTCCATTCAATA
>CAUYPK010038768.1:0-77758 GCA_963574355.1 Loris lydekkerianus | reverse complement strand
TCAAATAAATTATACATAATGACCAAGTTGGTTTTATCCCAGTGTCTCAAGGCTGGTTTAATATACATAAATCTATAAATATAATTCAGCACATAAACAAATTAAAAAACAAAGACCATTTGATTCTCTCAATTGATGCATAAAAAGCTTTTGATAATATCCAGAATCACTTCATGATCAGAAAACTTAAGAAAATTGGTATAGAAGGGACATTTCTTAAACTGATAGAGGCTATCTACAGCAAACCCACAGCCAACATCATATTGAATGGAGTTAAATTGAAATTATTTCCACTCAGATCAGGAACCAGACAAGGTTGCCCATTGTCTCCACTGTTCTTCAACATTGTAATGGAAGTCTTAGCCATCGCAATTAGGGAAGAAAATGTAATCAAGGGTATCCATATAGGGTTAGAAGAGATCAAACTTTCACTCCTTACAGATGATATGATTGTATATCTGGAAAACACCAAGGATTGTACTACAAAACTCTTAGAAGTAATCAAGGAATACAGCAGCATCTCAGGTTACAAAATCAACATTCATAAATTGGTAGCCTTTATATATACACCAATAATAGTCAAGCTGAAAAAACAGTTAAGGACTCTATTCCATTTACAGTAGTGCCAAAGAAGATGAAATATTTGGGAGTTTATCTAACAAAGAATGGGTAAGATCTCTATAAAGAGAACTATGAAACTCTAAGAAAAGAAATAGCTGAAAATGTTAACAAATGGAAAAACATACCATGCTCATGGCTGGGAAGAATCAACATTGTTAAAATGTCCACACTACCCAAAGCAATATACAATTTTAAAGCAATCTCTATTAAAGCTCCACTGTCATACTTTAAAGATCTTAAAAAAAATAATACTTTGTTTTATATGGAATCAGAAAAAGCCTTGAATAGCCAAGACATTACTCAGAAATAAAAGCAAAGCAAAACATGCTATGGGGCCTCCGATTATACTATAAGTCAATAGTGATCAAAACAGCATGGTAATGGCACAAAAACAGAGAGGTAGATGTATGAAACAGAATAGAGAACCAAGAGATGAACCCAGCTACTTACCATTATTTGATCATTGACAAGCCAATTAAAAACATCCAGTGGGGAAAAGATTCCCTATTTAACAAATGGTGCTGGGTGAACTGGCTGGCAAACTGTAGAAGACTGAAACTGGACCCACACCTTTCACCATTATTTAAAATAGACTCTCACTGGATTAAATATTTAAACTTAAGACATGAAACTATAAAAAATACTAGAAGAGAGTGCAGGGAAAACCCTTGAAGAAATCGGTCTGGGCGAATATTGTATGAGGAGGACTCCCAGGGCAATTGAAGCAGCATCAAAATACACTATTGGGACCTGATCAAACTAAAAAGCTGCTGCACAGCCAAAAACACAGTAAGTAAAGCAAGCAGACAGCCCTCAGAATGGGAGAAGTTATTTGCAGGTTATGTCTCCGACAAAGGTTTAATAATCAGAATCCATAGAGAACTCAAACGTATAGGCAAGAAAAGAACAAGTGATCCCATTGCAGTCTGAGCAAGAGACTTAAAGAGAAACTTCTCTGAAGAAGACAGGTGCATGGCCTACAGACATATGAAAAAATGCTCATCATCCTTAATCATCAGAGAAATGCAAATCAAAACTACTTTGAGATCTCATCTAACTCCAGTAAGATTAGCCCATATCACAAAATCCCAAGACCAGAGATGTTGGTGTGGAAGTGGAGCAAAGGGAACACTTCTACACTGCTGGTGGGAATGCAAATTAATACATTCCTTTTGGAAAGATGTTTGGAGAACTCTTAGAGATCTAAAAATAGATCTGCCATTCAATTCTATAATTCCTCTACTAGGTACCATATATACTCGAGTATAAGCCGAGTTTTTTCAGCACAAAATTTGTGCTGAAAAACCTGAACTCGGCACAAATTTTGTGCCGAAAAAACTCGGCTTATACTCGAGTATATATGGTATATACACAGACGACCAAAAATTACATTATAACGAAGATATTTGTACCAGAATGTTTATTGCAGCCCTATTCATAATTGCTAAGTCATGGAAAAAGCCCTAGTGCCCATCGATCCATGAATGGACTAATAAATTGTGGTATATTTACACCATGGAATATTATGCAGCCTTAAAGAAAAATGGAGATTTTATCTCTTTCATGTTTACATGGATGGAGCTGAAACATATTCTTCTTAGTAAAGTATCTCAAGAATGGAAGAAAAAGTATCCAATGTACTCAGCCCTACCTTGAAACTAATTTATAGCTTTTATATGAAAGCTATAACCCAATTATAGCCTAAGAATACAGAGAAAGGGGAAAGGGAAGAGAGGGGAGGGGGGAGGATGGATGGAGGAAGGGTAATTGGTGGGACCACACCTACAGTACATCTTACAAGGGTACATGTGAAACTTACTGAATGTAGAATATAAATGTCTTAACACAATAACTAAGAAAATGCCAAGAAGGCTATGTTAACCAGTGGGATAAAAATATTTCAAATTGGATATAAAACCAGTGCGTGGTACTTCATGATTACATTAATGTATGCAGCTATGATTTAATTTTAAATAAATAAATAATAAATAAAACAAAGGTGTTCCACTTCCATCCAGGTTAATACAAAGGCTGTTAAGTCTCCATTTTTTCCAATGGCTGAATAGTATTCCATGGTATACATATACCACAGCTTGTTAATCCATTCCTGGGTTGGGGGGGGGGGACATTTAGACTGTTTCCACATTTTGGCAATTTTAAATTGAGCTGCAATTGGAACACATTATTCTTAGTAAAGTATCACAAGAATGGAGAAGCATGAATCTTATATATTCAATTTTGATATGAGGACAATTAATGACAATTAATGACATGGTGGGGGTGGAGGAAGAGGAGAGCAGAGAGAGAGAGAAGGAGGGGGTGGGGGAAAGAAAGAGCAGAGAGACCGAAGGAGGGAGGGGGTGGGTCTTGGTGTGTGATACGCCTTGTGGGGGCAAGGCACAATTGTAAGAGGGACTGTACCTAACAAATGGAATCAGTGTAACCTGGTTTCTTGTAACCTCAATGAATCCCCAACAATTAAAAAAAAAGACTAATTTAAACAGGGTAATTTAAACAGGGTAATTTAATGAATATATTCTATTGGCTTCTAGATAGTGAGAGTCTTCTTAATTTAGAGAGAGATAGTATAAACCAGTTTTGTTAAATTTTATGTAACGTTTCTGAAAAACAAAAAACACAAGTGCTAACGTTTTTTAGAACTCTTTCCTTTTCTACATTACTTCCTGAAATACTGTCTTAAAATTATATTTAGACGTAGAATTCTCTATTTTAAAGTCTTTAACATGTACTAGTAGCCTAGAGGTACAGGAATTTTTCATAAGGAAACCACAGAAAGTGGATAATGTTCAGCTCCTTGGTTGAGTAGTGTCTTATAAGGAGAGACATCTTTCCCTAGAACAAACAGAATCACACCTGTTCTTATTAATAACATTTAATATTAGATGATGCCACATTGTATACAGAATACGACCCCTACCTGTGGTGTTTATTCATCATCACAACACTGAGAGGAAAGCATCATGATGATGGTGATGCTGTGGGGACTGAATGGTAGCTCATCCGACCCCCAATGATAAAGAATGCAGAAAATTGGAAAAGTTGGATGAAAATCAAACCTTTTCAATGGATGTTCGCTTAAAGAATTTGTCTTTGGAAACCTTGCCATGACTCATTTCTTATTCATACACACCTAATTAGCCTTTATTTGTCTATTTTGTAAGTCCAGATTGTTCCTCCCTCACATGGCCCAAGTGCACAGCCCATTAGCATCTCGGACAGAAAAACCCAGATTGTTGAGGCAAAAGCAGTGCAGTGAGCCATGGTGCGGGGTGACCTGGACAGATACCCAAACCAGTTTTCTAGCGTACACTCATCTCTTTTCAGTCTTAGCTGGAGGCGCACATTGGAGCAGGGTCAGTCTTTCTGACCCATTCCTTAAGGCAGACGAGGGTGGGAAGAGAGAAGGAAAAGGAATTTGCATAGCAGGGCTTTGCATCCATGATCTCGCCACCTGCACTAGCTGATCGCTGGCTGATTGTGTTTGAATAAAGTTACTCTCCTCATCCTCTTCCCCATTCTATTATATAAAACAACAATGACATTGGTCAGAAAACTTTGGAATGCATTGGCCTCCCTTCCTTCCTCCCCATTCCTAATTCAGTCTAAATGAAGATTCAGATTCTATTTGGAAGGAGAACAGATTTTCTTGGTTAAGAGCCAAGATCTTAATGAGAAACTCTGAGTATTCAGTCTGTTCACGTTTTGTGAAGATCCTGGGGTCGAGCACAGCCTCAGCTGCAGAACACAATAGGTTCATCCAATATCCCAGCAGCAGTGTAAATATTAGCTCTCCAGCAGTGACCTCGGACCAGAAGCTGCTAGCCTTCTGGCTCTGCCCAAGATAAGAAGAATTAGAGCACCAGCAAAAAAGGGACATGAACAAAGCCAGCACAGGTCCAAAGCTACCCAGCAAGAGGAATCCTACAACCCCCCCTCACCCCGTGTCTGCCTAACAACCCTTCCCCTCCCCCTACCCACCCCTCTGACCTTACACAGCTCTGGGGGCCCACAGGGAGGAATGGGATGGAAGAGCCAGCCATTTGGAGAATGGGGGAAAGATTCACCCCAGAAAGGGGGAGGACCGCTGAAGTTTCTAGCATGGGGAGAGGGGGAGGCTCTGTGGTGGAGGAAAGCAGTTTAGAGGCAGGATTGTCACAAAGCTCAGAAAGCCAGGGCAGTGGCTCAAGCCTGTCATCCTAGCACTTTAGGAGGCTAAGGTGGGAGGTTCACTTGAGGCCAAGAGTTAAGAGAACAGCCTGGGCAACATAGCAAGGCCCCTGTCTCTAAAAAAAATTTAAAAAAATTAGCCAGGTGTGTCAGCACACACCTGTAGTCCTAACTACTCAGGAGGCGGAGGCAGAAGAAAAGCTTGAGCCCAGGAGTTTGAGGTCACATGAGCTATGATGATGATGCCATTGTACTCCAGCCTGGGCAACAGAATAAGACCCTGTCTCAAAAAAAAAAGAAAAAAGAAAAAAAAAGCCTCAGGGAGAAAGAGAAAGACCAGGGAGCTTCACATAGAGACCCAGAGAAATTGGTGCTCATCTAAAAAGTCACTTTCCTCTTAGAGCATGGACTAGTGGCAGAGCAAGAAGGGACTCAGGACTAGTGGTTTAGAATTCTTTTGGTACAGACTACCTTGAAACTCTCAAAGAATGGGGAGCTTTGCTGAGAAAAATGCATATGAGTATATGCAAGTGTACATCACACATGCACAAGCTCACATGCAATTTCAGGGGGTTCAGAGACTTCTCAAAAACTATCTTTGGGACTCCCAAGACCTACAGATCCCCAGGTTCCCCAGCCTACCAACTCTGCTTCTAGTCTAGCAGTTCTCAGTCGAGGACAATTGTGCCTCTGCCACCAACAGCCAAGAAGATTCGACAATGTCTGGGGGCACTTCTGGTTGTCCCAACAGGGAAGGAGGGGGAGTGACAGACATCTAGTGGGTTGAGACCAGGGGTGCTGGTAAACACGCTATCATGCCCAGGACGGACCCCACAACCCAGTGTTATTCATGTTACTTCTTGTCCAACACATTATTTTATCACAGAAAAGCTCACTATGTGCTATTCCAAGTGCTATCTCACAACCATCCTCTGAGATGGATACGATTATCTCCTTTTTCACAGATAAGGCAGCTGAGGCACAGGAAAGCCTCCTACCCAAGGTCACATGATCACAATGGTGAGGCTGGACTATAAACCAGAGAGTCTGGCTGTCTGGAGTCTGTCCAGGCCACCAACCCTTGTGGCATACTGCCTGGATCCTAAAAACAATCCATCCTTTAACAGATTTGGCAAAATCAGCATCCTCCTGGATTTGCAATATCAGTCCTCGAAAGCCTTTGTTTCTTATCCAGACCCCAGCTTAGTTTCTTATAATTTTAGACTTAATAAATCTTTTTTTTTTTTTTTGAGATTAAACAGGCAAGTTTTATTATCAAATGTTAACAATTCTACAAAAACTTAGTAGTACTATAGTAAGTATTGCTGCCCATCTTTAAGTCTTTCAGACCTTTGGGCAGACATCTTAAGGCACCAAGTATGAAGAACTTTCTTTCTGATCTGAAGTGCCAGTTATCACCTATTTTTACACAAAAAAAATTTTTTTCTTTAATTTTCCTACTACACTCAAAAGGCCATTACTAATCAGCTGAAGAGGGACATATTTATTTGGCTCTCCATTCAAGGTGTTGATCAAATTAATGCAAAATAAACAAAATAGCATTCACATAAATTGGCATCCAAGCAAAGGACAACATGAGTAACTTAAATATCAACATTCAATGCACTTTATCAAATCCTGTTTCATTCTTTGGAGTTGCATGAGGCAGCAGTACCAGCTAGCTAGTGTCCAATATTGCACTTTGTAGCATAAACACAACTAAACACATAGTGCTAAAACACTGACAACATCAATACCTGGTCTAATCGCATGAGTGTTTATCTCTCAGTCTAGCAGGCTGACTATACTCCTAGGCTTTTAAAAGTATTAATTATTTGACAGTTAAGGCATTAGAGAAAAGGATCAAGGCTACCTTAATATATACAAGCATACACTTCAGTTAGCACATTGTTTTCTAGAACACATTGTTCAAATATTGTCGTTTCTGTGATATTAAAAACTGTGGACATTTTCTTTTATATATATATATATTAAATCATAGCTGTGTACATTGATATGACCATGGGGCATCATACACTAGCTTCATATACCGTTTGACACATTTTCATCACACTGGTCAACACAGCCTTCCTGGCATTCTTCCAGTTATTATGCCAAGACATCTACATTCCACATCTACCAAGTTTCACATATACCCTTGTAAGATGCACCGCAGGATTCCATCTCTCTGTCTTGTTTGCCAAACTCTAAGGGAACAGGCCAGCTTCTAGGAGAATTCACTTCTCCACAGCTGCACCCACCTATCCAGAGGCACTATGAACAAAGCCGCACCTCAGGGAAAGGGCCTCTGCCCCCACTGCCGCCTCCAAGGAGGTTACAACTGTGCCTGTGAGCCTCTGCCTTCCTGTGTATACGTTATTAACCAGGTGCTTTGCAAAGCTTCTTCCTGTGGTCTAATTTTGGCCACCCCACCTCTGCCCTCATTCTCAAGAGAGCCAAAGGACCAGGAGGGGCAGTTAAAGGGCCGCAGTTTACGACAGAGGTCGAATGGATTGAATGTGGAGAGGGGATGCCCTGCCAGCCAGCAGACCAGTGAGGCAGAACCACGTGTCAGGCAGCACCGTGAGCTCAGCCTCTGCGCTCCCAGCATGTGAATAAGACATTCTGTCCCTGCCTGGAACAGTGGCTTCCGGTAAAGCTGTTGGAGGTCCTTAGACTAATCTTATTCAGATATGTGATCATATTGTCACTCTCTGAAAATTGTATTGAGGAAGAAAATAAAGTGTATGTGAACACTTTATAAACATGAAATTATTATACAAATATTTTAAATACTTTAGAAATCCATCATAAAGATATTGTCCTAAGGAAAAACAACAGCTATTGCACTGGTTAAAATTTCATAATTTTTATATATTTTTAATGACAAAATTTGAGTCACATAGGGTATGATTCCATTTAGACAAAGTTCAAAAATCATATGAATAAACTATATTTTAAGAAAATATTTATTTTAGATACACGATTTTTAAAGTTAGATCATGCTTTTTTGATGGCATCATTTTATTTCATGTTTGAACTGAGTGATTCCTATGATATCTTTGAGATGTAAGTGCCTGCAAGTCTATGATCTATTAATTGATAACAGTAATCAACTGGAAAACTTTGTTTTTATATGATGTACTTTCCCGTCTATTCTTCTAGACCAGATATTATCCATAAAAATTGACTAAAAAAGTCACAGTGAATGTTTTGTTACTCATAGATACTATAAGTTGCTTTTTAGTGCTGTCAACTCATCAGAGTCTTTTATTGAATAAACAGTAAAAATTACAGAGTTAGCAAATCCACTGAAAATAAAGAGGTAAGTAAATAAGGTGCTTTGCTCCAGGCCTGCAGTCATCACGTCATCTTATAACACAATGGAAAACCGAGAGAGTTGTCATAGGGCCCTGTTCTGGGGGGCTTAATTATTAGAGACTTTTAATTATCAAAGTTTTCCGAGCCATGTACATCTCCCTCTGTACACATATATAAACTCTTAAAGCTAGATTGCCAAAATCAATTACCTTTGTTTTAGTAGATCTGAAGCACTTAAAATATCAATATTCTCTGCAAAATAATTATGCTGTGCTCCTTGTGATTTAGAAAAAATAAAGCTAAAACTGATGGTTTCAATTAATTCCGTGACCGCCTTTTATGTTGGCAAGAAAGATGGAGCAGTTCTGTGCTTTTCTTCCGAAAGAGCCCACGTTATTTATTTTGCTTTTACAATTCCCCAAATATGCTTGTTGCCAAGCACTCCACTTAAATGAATAAAGAGAAAGGGGAAAAAACTATTTATTGTTCACATTTTAGATGACTAAGGAAAACGCTTCCTAAATCTAGACTAATATAATTGGCTTTAAATGTCAAAATGAGCTTAAACATAATTAGAGGCAAAGCAGAGACATCAGAGCATTATGTTTTTTTTCCAGTGGCAAATGACTTTAAGTAGACTCTGTACTTAAATATAATTTCAAGAGTAAAAGAAAAACAATGGCAGAAGCACATTTGTAGAACCAATGAATCTTTCTCTAGTTATGAAAATATAGGTAACGTATGTCTAGTTGCCTCTTTCTTTGGCCATGCTTGGGTTAACTTTTATAGATAATAGCTTATGACAATTAGACAAGGTCATAGGCTTGTACACTTTCCTAGGGTTTCTTTTCAGCTAAGATTAAACGACCTGAGAGCAGACATTGAGCCACTGGTATAGTGTTTCCATCTCTCAAAGTAGTTAATTCTCCATTGTTTAATATAATCTTAGCAATAACTCTGGAAAGTAGTGATTGCAGTATAATAAACCCTATTGCACATAAGGAACTCAACTGCAAATGGCTTATATGATTAACTCCAGTTTACATTAGCAAACGGTGCTGCGTGGTATCTAGGCTAGAATTTATTGACTTCAAATTCCTGCTGTACTTTGGATAGTGTAGGTAAAAGTCACATTAAGATCTGATAATTGCTGATTCCTTTCTGTTCTATAAATTTCTGAAATAAACAATACTTATGCTTGTTATCAGCAAAATTTAAAATTTGTATTCCTTTTTTATAGCATAGTACCAGGTACATGCTTGGAACTTCATCTAATGCTGAAGCAATTAATGAAGAATAGATAACACCCGGGATTTTTTATTCTTTGCCAAAATGAGCTCTACTCATTGACATTTTTACATATAAAAAAAAAAAGAACCTTTTAATGGGAATCTAAAATTACAAAATATATTTTCATAATGAAAATATTTTAGCAATTTAAGAGTTAAATGTTAAAGTTCTAATATTAGAAACATATATTTTAAGGGAAAATATCAAGATGCACTGAATAAACTTATATTTTTCCCCTAACAATCTTTCATGCAGAGCATAATATTTTTAGTTGAAAGGTATACTTCCCACCGATTATGTTAAAATAATTTTGAAATGCAACCATCTAGCTGACAGAACAAACAGCTGTGAAAATGGGACCTGGAGATTTATGCAAATAGGGGACTTCTGCATTAATTTTCTTCATAGAACAGACTGTCAAGTTTCTTGGAGTATTTATGACCTACTTCTTAATTAGTGATTTTGCTAATGTCAGTCATATTACATTTTTGTTGTAAGTGATGCATTTCATCGGCAAATATGTGCTATAAAATTGCAGATGAAAGTTAATGTTTTATTTTGGGTGCAATACAAATTTGGCGATATATACAAAACAGACAGTGCTCCTAAAAAC
Organism: Loris lydekkerianus; assembly: GCA_963574355.1. Taxonomy (NCBI): domain Eukaryota; kingdom Metazoa; phylum Chordata; class Mammalia; order Primates; family Lorisidae; genus Loris; species Loris lydekkerianus. Next base: position 67,725 of record CAUYPK010038768.1, on the reverse strand, counting down.
ACAGATGTATGTCTTATTGTTAAGTAAGTGAAGATTTATTAAGATGACTTCTGTCACTAAGATACCAACCTCTGCACAGGAAATTTCACTGTATTCTCTTACTAATCATTTGCTTTGTTCAAGGACAAACTTTCTATTTAGCATTAAATAGACTGTAGCTTGGTCAGGGAAATGTTTGCATTTTTGCATATTAAAATAAACCATGCTTGGGCAGCACCTGTGGCTCAAAGGAGTAGGGCCCTGGCCCCACGTCCCATATGCCAGTGGTGGTGGGTTCAAACCCAACCCCGACCAAAAGCTGCAAAAAAAAAAAAAAAAAAAAAAAAATCCACACTTTATAAACATGGAGTTTTCCAGCCTTTTTTTTTTTTTCTTAATAAATGTAGAAACATGACCGCAATTTTCTCTGCTCATTTTCTTGTGCCCAATAACAAGTGTACTTAATTTATGAAAGTAAATGCTTATAAATCGTGATGGTGACACAAAAGGTACATGTATCACGTAGTTTTGTTACATATCACCAGACTTCCCTCCTGAATGTTAGAGCATTCAGCATTCCATCAAAAATAAATGAAAATGATGAGAAAAAGTATGACAACTGAGATTTTGTAAATCTCACTGAAGTCCTGCCTTTCTGTGTTTTCTGTGTATCACCTTTGATTTCCCATTTCTTTTCGCTAAGTTCATAAATGAAGAGCTTTACTGAAAATTATGTGGTCTTTCCTTTACAAACAAAAATTTCAATTTTTATTTTAATATTTCTTAGTACTTTAGTATCTTGAAAATAAATTTGATAGCTGTTTACAAATATTTAATTGAAATGATTTGATTTTAACAAAACTGATTTTATAAGTCAAACATTAAAACAGCACTATTACAAATATGACTGTGTATATACACGTATGTATTTTTTTCTACTTTTAAAATTTTCTTATGCACATATTTGCCCTTTTTCTAAAATCTTTTGCTGATGTGTAATTATAAATTAAAGTTTTATATCTATTTATCATCTATCTTATTTTTTAAATTTGTAAGTTATTCACTATAAAAAATTTGAAAATGCCAAAATATATAAAGAATAAAATAATTTACTTATAATTCAAGCAATAGGTTATTTTTTTTTTTACAATTTGCTTTAGAATTTGAGTATTCTACCAGTTTTTTCCTACGCAGAGATATGTACTTAGACTGAATTAACTATAAATGTAGTTCTAAATTATGCCTTTTTGATTAATACTTTTCATCACCACTTATCCCACTCATTACTTAATAACGTTAGTTATATGACAATATGTAATCAAAATGTATGTATTTATTCATTCCATTATAGTTGAACAAAAATATGTGTCAAAATTTTCACAACAGTAAATAATGCAACAGAGAACATTTTTTAAACCATCCATGTTCATACGCATCTCTGGTTATTTTCTTATGGTAGATTTCTAAAATACAGTTATCAGATCAAAGAGTAAAAATGCTTTTTTGTTTCTTGATACATGAGGGCTGTCTGGAAAAAGAACGATTCCCAATAAAGCTACACACATTTTCACTGCCCTACGCGACATATCGGGTATCTTTGCTCTCTTGCCCGTGGTGCGCAATGTCATTAACCCAAACCAAACTTAACGAACAAATCTTATCCATTTGACATTTCTTAATGAATAGAAGAAAGTGAAGGTTGTATTTCATATTTTCCTTTGTTTTAATAATATTTCTGGTGGTCATTTTTGACTTTTAAAAGATTTAACTTTATTCTTCTTTACAACTGATTTTATTTTTTTTAGCTCTAGATGGTCTTGGACCATCCAAAATGAAAGATGCTATTTTCTTTTTGTGCTCTACATTTTCGTATTTAAATAACCTTGCTCTAATTTGTCAGGAAGATATTTTGGTACAAAGTATGAGGGGGCTGAAGCATTCCCAACTTATTTAATAATACTTAGTTAATAATTCACTGTGATACTTTCTTTATCATACATTATTTTAATGAATGTACATGTTTGCCATTTATCTCTTAACCTGAAATCAAACTCTTTTAATTATTGTAGACTTATACATTTTCTTGTTGTCCTTACAAATTTTTGGTGATGGTCCTCACTGCTTCATTCTTATGACATCTAGAAAGTTCCTCATAGAGGCATTTTGAGAATTGCATTAGTTGCATGTGGCCATCTATGAACGTATGTGTATAACACCCTCCACCCCAAATACATCTGTATCTGTGCAAGGTTCTTATTGTAGAGCCCAACACATAAAATACTCACGTACGGTAGCTGTTACCATTAGCAATAATGACTTCTGGAGAAGTGTCATTCTATACTTAATCAGGAATAAGAATGATGACAGGCTGTTACTACTTGTTAATAGTTGGTAACTATTTTGCCTCTATTATCTCCTTTAATCTTCCTAACCATCCTTCAGATGTTTTTATTGAGAGAAATTGGAGGTAGTCATGAGACTCTGATTATAGTGCCTGATCACAGATTATATTTTTCATAGGCAAAACTCAAAAAAATTTAATGATATAGTCTACTTTTTCATCAGTAAAAACATACTTAAAGGACAATTTCAAAAAACAGGAATAAAAATATTGTTTTTTGAAATTATCTTTTGTTTTTATTTATAAATATTAGTTATCTATTTCTTGAGAGTTTGGAAAAAAAATAGTAAGAAGAAGGTAACTGATGACTCCGTACTGAACCTCAGAGTCAAAGCACTCTATGATAGACACACTCTTATCTGACAATGTGAAAGTTATTTTTTTTACACTATTATTATTGCTCAATATTTTGTTGCATCAATCGTCTGGTTTCTTTTCTGAATGTATTTATCTTTGTTCGTTCTTTATGAGGTTTTTGTTTCTAGTCCTTGTTTTAAACATTGTTATTGTTATTAAATTTTAAGTCTTTTTAATTTTGTGAAGGCAAAAAGTGGAAACCAAATAAACACATGTGTATGTATAGAGAAAATAAGAAAAAAATAAAAATAAATACTTAAAGGAGGTTAACCTAATGGATTGAGACATTAATCTTTCTTATTAATGATTCATTTATTTTGGAAGATAATACATTGGAGTAGATTGACTTAATATTAAAATAATCTTAATGTAATATGGAAATTAATAGTTGTGTTGCTGCAAATAACTAGTGGAAAACTATCAAAATATGATGAGGTGTGAAAAGGGTCCTTCCCTAAAGAGTACATTTCTGGGGTTAGGGACTGGAAAATAGGGATACGTTATTCAAAGAAAGTAATCCAAATAATTGCAGTTTAGTGGGCCAATGATACCAATACAAAACCACAGGAAGAAACAATGATCTCTACCTGATTCATGGAGTATTAAAATAATCCTCTAAAAAGAAGGATGTTACTTTATCACATCACCATGCCACCGATGAGTCACCACAAAAATAAAGTCAAATGGGAGCAAATAAAACAAGCCCACCTTAATGTTAACAGCCGAAAGGAAATACAGTTAATCCTACATGAAGTTTTTGGGAGACAGTTATAATACGCTATATTGTGGCATCACTTAAAAATAAGACAAGTTGCTAGATTCTATTGCAGAGTCATGTCCAGACATGGGTAACAATTTGGCCTAAAGCTTCAGGCAGGACTCATTTTATGAGACCCGTGAAAGATTTGATACAGTAGTGGCCTCACTGAAAAAAATAAAAAATTATCTCTGAAGAATGCCTGAAATTTATCAACTGGCCATAAAATTTTGTCTCTGGTCAATAAAAAGAGCATTTTGTTCAATGAAAATGCTCCCTCAGAGAAATAACATGTCTTCCATGTAACCTTCCTCAAAACAGCTATTCTGCTATTCTCTAAGAAAAAAAGGTAAGAAAAAAAGTATAAATCTCAATGGCTCCCCTCTGTCACCATCCCAAGCGCTGAAGACCTCTGGCTCCCGATCCCGGCTGCACACTGCACACTGTCCCATTCCTCCCACTCCCTGTGATGCTCCGTGTCTCTGATCTCCTCCTGAGGCTTTCCTTATGCGGAATTCCTTTAGCAAAATCATAATCACCCCTAACGACAACTCTTTATGAAGCTTTGCAGTCTCCTTCCCTGGAAGCAATTTTTTCTTCTTTTTAAAATAAGATGCTATTTTGAAGCATAGTGCTAGGCACACAGGAAGTTTCATAACTACTCATCTGGGACATCTTTTGTATTACTTCAGACTGGTGTAGGTCTATCGCAATATGCATCACCTTTTGGCTTATTTGAGCTCATTGTTATGTTTTCTACAACAGGATCAGATATTTGAGCCCTAGCTTCAGTTCTTGACGATGCTACTGTTAGAGGGTAGTTAGTACATTCGTTCACGTCCTTACATCTCCACTGCATAAAGAATACTCATGGAATTATGAATGACAACGAAACAGGCACATGATTTCTTTAGTTTTCACTGTAAGTGGATATATCAGGTATTTTGAGAAAAATGATTTTCTATGTAGCAGATTGGGGGAGCATAAAGATGACGCTATAAGACACGAAGAGGAAACAACATCCAAAGGAAAACACATGTGAGGCTGTGGACGGTGAAGCAAACGCTGGGATGGCCTGCCTGGGAGTCGTGCTTATAAAAATCAATATCCATCTGAAAGAGAGTCAGTGGTGTGCCTATTTTTCCTTTTAAAAAATTTATTAATGGATCTCAATTTCTGATCATGAGTGAAAAGATGATTTTAAGATCCCATAAAATTATGGATAAAATGTAACGAATATCCTTTTAAAAGTTGAGTTACTATCTCAAGAAACCCAAGGGACCAAAAACTAAGAAACAGTCAAGAAAAGTCATAGAGAATTTATGATCTCTGCTAGACTTTGGTGGAGACTGCTAACTGAGACCCTTGCGTAAAGCTGTGGAGTGGGAGAGGCTCAGGACAACAGGTGCCAACAGGGGATTTTGCATGTCTTGACCTGGGCACTCACGTATAGGATTGTATTATGACACAGCTGGGCTGCAGGACCCCAGAAAGGTGTATACTCGTCAATAAATGGTATCATGACATCACATTACTTATCTCACAATGGTCACAAAAATAAGTTCAGGCTAAATGAAGAGCAAATGTTTCAAGTTAAACAAAGCCTGACCAGACCAAGTGTTGCCCAGTTGTGAAACACAGAACACTCTCGTTACTGCTGATAAATTGGGAAAACTACTTTGAAAGGCAAGCTTATCAATATCTATCAGAGTTGAAGATGTTACTTCTAAGATCCAGCAACTGTATTCCTAGCTACATATCTTAAAAAATTATTTCACGTGTGCATAAATCAATGTGTAATGTTCAAAGCAGCACTGTTCCTATTCACAAAATTTAGAAACAAATACAAACCAGAGGCATGAGTTTTCTAATGATGTGTAACAAATTAGCAGAGAGTTAGCAGCTCAAAACACATTTGTTATCTAAGTTTCTGTAAGTCATATTGGGCATGCTATCACCAGCTCTCTGCTCAGAGTCCTACAAGGCTGCAATCCAGGTATTGGGGGGTGGGGTTCCAGTCTCATCTGGAGCTTGGGATATTCTTCCAACCTCATTTGGGTTGTTACCGGAATTTAGTTCCTTACTGTTGTGGGACTGAGGATCCTGCTTTCTTGATGGCTGTAGGCCAGTGTCCTGGCCAACTAGCCCTTCACAACATAACAGCTCACTTTAAAGCCCACAAAAGGCCCTTTCTTGCTTTGAATTTCTCTCTTGAAGAAGGGCCCAGTACCTCTGATTAAGACACTCCTACCTGAGATAATCTTCTTTTTGAGTGACTCCATATTAAATAATTATTGACCTATTTCCAGGAATGAAAGCCCATCGTATTGATAAGTCCTTCCCATACCCTTGGGCAGGAGAATATTCAGGGTATGTTCACTGGGAGGCAGATATTCTGGGAGAAACCTTGCCTGCCACACTGGAGAATGACAAAATAAGATGTGCAGAGTATATATAAACAGCATGCTCTCTACAATACCATGGATATACATTTCGAAAGTTGCATTTTATACAGCAATCACAAAAGAATAAAATATAGGTCCATGTACTCATTTAGGCAAATCTTATAAGGTTGAGCACTAAAAGGCATTACCAGAAGAAATAGTGCAGTATAAGGCCAAATAAGGAAAGTTTAAAATATCCGAAAGATACATGATTTTCAGTTGGTGTCTATATATGCTCTAAAAGGGTAAAGAAATCTGCTAAGATCATAGACATTAAATTCAGAAAAATGTTTTCTTATAGGAGAGAGTGAGAGAGGAGTGAATGGAGAGGCCTGAGGACCTCAGATCTTAGCTAGGACTGTGTTTCCTAAGCTGTGTGCAGCCACAGAGGAGCCTGTTTTATGATGCTTTCTCTGTCTTTGTATGTTAAATATTTGACAAAATTTAAAATATACGAAGGACAAAAAATAACATAAAAACTAATAAAGATATCACCAATATTAATTGAACTAATACTTGTTAAAGATAAACCTTGTTAAGATAAACCTTGAATTGATTAAAAATACAATCGCACTACAAAAAAAATTGAGGAGACAGTAGTTTCTTCAGATGTATCAGTAATTTTTTCAATATAATGAAAAGTATGATTAGTCATTTGGGTGGTGAGTGGAAACAAAAATGGTAATTGAGTATTTTACAGCATTTATTACTTATATGGTACGATAATTCTTTTGGACATGATCACAGTGAAAATGCAATAGAGCAAATAATTAGCATTTAGAGAATGCAAATTTTAAAAAACCTGTATCAGATAAATATTAAAATTCATGTACTTTGGTTGCAGAGGATAGTATACTTATTTATAAATAAAAACTATACCTCTTTATAAAACTGCAAAACAAATGAAGCCTTTTTATTATTATTTTTGTGGGAAATTAGAAGAAATAAAAGTATGGAGCTCATTGAAGATGTACAGTGAATATTTACTGCCTTTATTTTAATAACTTAGAGGTAATTTCTTTCTATAATAAATGGAGGGAAAAACTGAGTAAAGCATTAGTGAAAATGCTTACAAGCTTTTGTCAGGCAATTATAGGAAACCAGGCACAGTTACAGAAAAACTGTGGTTTCTCCTGCTTAAGCCAATCTGCTTCATAAGTCATACAAAGTGTTCTATCATGAAAAGTCAACCTAAATTGTACTTATACTACAATATATTCACCTCAACAGGACAGGAACTGTTGCATACTGCCTTACAGCAGGATTTCATGTTACTTGTTATTTCTATCTAGCAGGGTATCTGTTTGGTCCAAACTAGAACAGAAGGTTTTAGAAAGCTTGAGATTATCTTCAAAATTATTTCGTTACAGTCTATCAACATATCATTCTTTATTTTTTTTCCCATTGAAAAAACATTCAAGCACCCCTTGTCCATCTTGTGGGATCACTTCCTGATGTGCTCCGAGCTGTCTTCCTCCCTGCTTCTCCGTGCTGACACCTACTAATCCCCAGCACTGTGTCCAGGGCCCTTGGAGGGATAAGGAATATACATAGTGCTTCCAGCCTCAAAACACCTGCAGACCAGGAAAGATGGTAGGAGCTGTGTGTGAACGTTCTTGAAGTAAGATAGAGAGTGGCCAGTATCAAAACACAGGGAGAATAAGAATCTAACCTGGTCCCCTCTGTGCCTGGCCTGCCCTACGCTGGCTGCTGTGAGGTGCCTAATTGGGCATTTGGGGAAAGAGAAGAATTAAAGACCAGCTCTTCCTACTGCATGTTTATTTGCACACACTGTTGCACAGGGTATAAAGAAGCTTTGGAGATAGAGATAAGGTAGAAAAATCTTGCCTAGGTTTTGGGTATGAGCCCTGTAGTGTTTTTTTTTTTCTTTCTTTCTTTCTTTTCTTTTCTTTTTTTTTTTTTACTTAAGTCATTTGTACATAGATCATAAACACATTTATGCCATTATGAGATTTGATATGTTGATTATTTGTACAAATTGGAGTGCTTACATCCTACTAACCAACATAGCCTTCACCTCATTTACCCAATTACAGCGTTATGGCATTTGTGTTCTACACCTGATAGATCCAACTTGTACTTGCAATGTGCTCCATAGATGTGGTCCCCTACTAACCCTCCCTCTATTGACCCACCCCCTCCCCTCCCCTCCTCTTCCTTCCTTCACCCTGTAGTGTTTTTAATGATTATCTCCCCAATATTCATTTCTTCCCTTGTAATTATTAATCAAATTTAGCCATTTTAATTCTAGCCATCTTGCCATGGAGTAGGAATGACCATGTTACTCAATTCCACCAATAAGAGAGGAGAGAAAATTTGCCGGGGAAAGGAATGACACCGAGAAAGATTTTCTTGCTGCTGAGAAGCACACCTGGGAAGAGAGGAGCAGTGACACCTCCAGATGTTATCGTGAAGCTGAAAACGTTACATCCCTTTTGCTAACACATGAAGAGGAAGGGCTACTGTAGTAGTTTGCAAGGGCTGCTATAACAAAATACCACAAAGCTGGTGGTTTAATACAACAGAAATGTATTGACTCTCAGTCATGGTGGCTAGCGGTCTGCAACCCAGCTGTCGGCAAGGCTATGCTCTCTCTGACGGCTGAGGGGGAATCTTGTTTTGCACTTCTAGCTTTGGGTGTTTGCCAGCATTCTTTGGTGTCCTTGCTTTGCAGACCCCTCTCCCATTACGTGACCATCTCCTGTGTGTCTTCACACCATCTTCCTCCTATGCATGTCTGCCTGGGTCCACATTTCTCCTTCTCATAAAAGCATCAGTCTTTGTATTAGGGTACACCCTAAGAACCTCATTTCAACTCCAGTAATTCTATTAATATTCCAAAATAGACTTATTTTGAGATAACTGAAAAGTAGGACTTCAACACTTGTTTTCTGGGGGATACTGACAATCCAAACAATAAGAAGGTGAATTTCAATGAAAAAGCCAGTCCCGACTGCCTGAAATCTACCCAGTCTCTTGAGTTTTGTGAGATAAATTTCCCTATTGTTTAAGTTCATTGGACTTGAGTTTTCTGTTACTTGCAACCAAAGCATTTGCAACAGAATTATGCAGACATTTCTGGTGGGATAAGGGAGAATGTCGGGGAGTAATGAGGGTCCTGGAGGAATGAATAATAATGGGAAAAAAGTATCTATTAAGTTGAATCTGGTAGAGCGTGTACAAAATTTGGGGGTTGGTTAAGCATCGTTATTCCTTCTTCATTCAAAAACCTATTGAACAGCTGTCACCTGAACATCCTTTCACCTGTCTCATGCATTGGATCTTCTTGGACAAATGCTGTTTCTGTTGTTGGACATGGAGTGCCAGGCACAGGCCTGGCCTAGGATCCTGCAAGATCCTTCCCATCACCGTAGGCTACACCCTAATAATGTTTATGGCTCATCTGCCTTCTTGATTTCTTTAAATCCTCCAGGAAGTTTGTGATAAACTATTCCAGATGATTTCCCTCCAGGTAAGGATCGACGACAATATTTTCATTTATTTTATTCATTCCATAAATATTTCCTGATGAATCATCCACTTCCCAGGACATACGTGAGCCTGATGGCTAAGAGCAGCAGACAATTACAAATTCAGTTTTCAAGCTGTGTAGCTTTAGGTGGGTTATGAAAACTCTCTAAGCTTCAGTTTTTATTAAACAGGACTATTAGTTATCATATCAATTATAGATATCCTCACCATTTTATAAACAAGTAAAACTCAGACAAATTAAATGTCACTCAAGACCACACATACCTAGTCAAAAACGCTTAAGCCTGATTCTAAAATCTATGCATTTCCCCACTACTAATACAGGGAGAAGGAAGAAGAATATTAAAGAAATGAGCTAAAGAGGCAACTTGAAGGTCCCATGGGCTCCATCAGCTTATGAACACTCAGGTCAAATTTCCACATGCTTGCCCTCGCCTGTGGGACCTCATCTGCCTCTAGGATCCCCCCACCTCCTTCTAGTCCAGGAGGTATCCAGGGCTTCCACAGGTGGGGCAGCGTCGGAGGTCACTGCACTGGGCAGCCACTTACCATGCCCAGGCTGCAGTTTCTTCTGCTGTTCTTCCCTTCTTCCAGGATTTGCTTCTTGGAATCCAAATAGAGAAACTGCCTTTCCATGTTCATTCCAAATCCTCTTAGCGGGCTTGAACAGTGGGCTGCTGGAACCCGAGACACCATCAGGTCTAACCAAACCAGTTTTTATGTCCAGCTCCATTTTCCATACCCCACATGGATGTCTGGGTCAAGATCAGGTCAGAGAAGTAGCCACAGAAAAATTATTTCCCTCGTAGCAACCAAGTCCACTCTGCTAAGCCAGGTCCTCCTGCCTCTGCCTGGCCCTTCCTTCCTTCAGGGTGACACTCTCCCTTAGCTTTGCAAGTGCTCCCACAGTTTATGTTCCCGCACCATTCCCAAACCCTATACGTGTTGCTGGCGGCCAGTCTCTAAAATGGCCTCGTCTGAAATAAAGATCATGTGTGCAATTGCTGATCTTTTTCTACTTAAAAAAAAAAAAAATGTATATATTTCGGGGTTACAAATGCAATTTTGTTACATGGATATATTGCATAGTGGTAGAGTCTGAGATTTTAATGTCTCCATCACTGAATTAATACTCATTTTGCCCATTAAGTAATTTCTCATCATCTACCCCTCCCCACCATTCTTCTGAGTCTCCAATTTCTGTCCCTCCTCCCTCTCTGTCAACGTGTACACGTGATTTAGCTTCCATTTCTCAGTGGGGACATACGACATTTCTCTGGTCTGATTTGTTTCACTTAAGATGATGGCCTCCAGTTCTATCTGCCTTGCTACAAGAGGCATGATTTCATTTTTTCATGGCTGAATAGTATTCCATGGTGTGTGTTTTATCCACTCATCCACTGATGGACATTTAAGTTGATTCCACATTGTGGATAGTGCTATTGTAAATAGTGCTTCAGTAAACATACAAGTGCAGGTATACTGTTGGCATGATTTATTTTGCTTTGGGAAGAGGCCTAGTAGTGGGATTGCTAGATTAAATAGTAGTTCTGTTTTAAGTTCTTTAAGAAATCCCCATACTGTTTTCCATAGAGGTTGTACTAATTTACATTCCTATCAACGGTGTGTAAATGTTCCTTTTCTCTGCATTCTCACCAACATCTGTTAATTTTCATTTTTAAACATAGCCATTCTCACTGGTATAAAATGAAATCTTACTGTGGCTTTAGTTTGCATTTCTCTGATTATCAGTGATATTGGGAATTTATTCATGTTTTCGGCCATTACATGTCTTCCTTTGTTAAAAAAATGTCTATTCATGTCCTTTTCCCACTTTTATTTTTTTAATTTGTTTTTTATTTCAAATTAATATGATGGTACACATTTTTAGGTTATGTTGTACTCACTTCCAGGGTAAAAGAGCCCCGCATGGGGGAAGGGGGGTGTTATGCACCCTCACAATGTGCACGTTAGGTGAGATCCTGACTCATGCCCTCCCTCTTTCTGCCAATCATCCTCCCCCTCCCTTTGCCCACTTTTACATGGGATTAGTTATTTTGTTGTTGTTGAGTGTGAGCTCCTTGCAAATTCTGGATATTAGTCCCGTGGCAGACACATAGTTTGCAAATATTTTCTCCCCTCTTTCAGGATGTCTGTACACTCTGTTGATTATTTTTATTTTTATTTTTATTTTTATTTTTATTTTTTGCTGTGCAGAAGATTTTTAGTTTAATTAAGTCCCTTGTGTCTATTTTTGTTTTCATTGCTGCTTTTGAGGTCTTAGTTATGAATTCTTTCCTTAGGCCAATATCCAGAAGAGTTTTCCCTCTGTAGGTTTTCTTCTGGTATTATTATCTTTTCAGGTCTTATATTTAAATCTTTAATCCATCTCAAGTTGATATTTGTATGTGGTGGGAGAAAGGGGTCCAGTTTCATTCTTCTGCATATGGCAATTCAATTTTCCCAGTGTCATTTATTAAAAAGGGTGCCCCTTTCCCTGTGTATGTTCTTGTCAACTTAGTCACAGATCAATTGGCTGTAAATAAGTGGCTTTATTTCTGGGTTCTCTCTCCTGTTCCATTGACCTATGTGTCCATTTTTAGTTTTGATTATTGTATACTTGTAGTGCAAAACCTCTAGTTTTGTTTGTTTTGCTTAGGATTACTCAGAATATTTGGGCTCATTTTTTGTTTGATATGAATTTTAGGACTGTTCTTCTAATTCTTAAAAAATGATGTTGGTATTTTGATGGGAATTGCTTTCAATCTGTAGGTGGCTATGGGTAGTGTGGCCATTAAAATGATCTTAAGTGTTAAATTCCATGAGTGTTAGATGTTTTTTCATTCATTATATCATCCATAATCTCTTTCATCAGTGTTTTGTAGATTTCCTTGTAGGTATCTTTTGCCTCCTTGGTTAAATATGTTCTTAAATTCCTTTACAGCTGTTTTAAATGAGATTGCCTTTTTGATTTGGTTCTCATATTGATTACTGGCTTATAGAAATGCTACTGATTTTTGGACATTGATTTTTGCATCCTGAAACTTTACTGAATTCATTTATCAAACATAATAGTTTTATGGTGGAGTTTGGAGGGTTTTCTAACTATAAGATCATATCATCAGTGAACAGGGATAAGTTGGCTTCCTCTTTTCTTTCTTTCTCTTGCCTGATTGCTCCAGCTGGGTCTTCCAGTACTATATTGAATAGAAGTGTCTTGTTCCAGTTCTCACAGAGAATGCTTCCAAATTTGCCTGTTCAGTATTAAGTTGGCTACAGGTTTGTTGCATATGGCCCTTATTATTTTGAGGTATGTTCCTTCTATGGTGAATTTGTTGAGGTTTTTATCATGAAGGGAGGTTGAATTTTATCAAATATTTATTCTGAGTCTGTTGACATGATCATATGGTTTTTGTCCTTAACTCTGTTTATGTGATGTATCATATTTATTGATCTACACATATGTTGAACCATCATTTCATTGTTAATGGTGTATTGATATGCTGTTGGATTCAGTTTGGAGGAATTTTGTCAAGAATTTTTGTGTCTATGCTCATAAATATCAGAGCAGAACAAAATGAAAGAAGACAAAAATGCAAAGGATCAATGAAACAAAAAGTTGGTTCTTCAAAAAAAGATAAACAAAATTGATAAGCCATTAGCTAGATTAACCAAGAAAAAAAGAAAGAAGATCCAAATAAGATCAGCAATGAAAAAAGACATTGTGATTGAAACGATAGATATACAAAGGATCATCAGAGATTATTATAGACAACTATATGCTCACAAACTAGAAAACCTAGACAAAATAGATAAATTCCTAGAAACACATAATATCCCAAGATTGAACCAGGAAAAATAGAAATCTTGAACAGACCAATACTGAGTAGCAAGATTTAAACAGTAACAAAATACCTATTTCCCCCCCTCAAAAAAAAAACAAAAAACCTATGACCAGACAGATTCACAATCAAATTCTACCAAATATACAAAGAAGAAGCAATAATCATCCTCCTGAAACTGTTACAAAAAATAGAGGAGAGAATTCTCCCTAACTCTGTATATAAAGCCAGTATCGTCGTGACAACCACAAACCACACAGTCACAACAACAACAAAAACTACAGACCAATATCCCTGATGAACATAGATTTAATTGCTGACTTTTGAGTATCTATTTTACTTTGGATATATCATGTGGGTTTTCCGACAATTTGTTCTAATGTGCTGTGCTTTTAGCTAACACTATAATTAACCAACCTACCTCAAGCACTCAACCGCTGGATAATGAGAAAGATGTACTACAGAGAAGGGAGGAGACCAGGACACACAGAGGCGTGTCTGAAGAGAAATGCAGGTTGACCGTAATGTGTTTTTAATCATCTCTTCTGATGATTCTGTACCAGGCAAGTCCTTTACAACTGATGATGCTTTATTTGATTAGGAATGATAATGGCTCATTTTTGTAATTGTACTGTTTTTAACGTTTCTTGTAAAATTTGATTATTTTTCAGGGATTTAACTTTTAATTACAGTGATGTGCAAAGAAACATCTACTTTTAGTCCCTACACAAGCTCGGGCTGTTACCATTGTCATCTGCTGAATAACTGATGAGGGGGCCTTGGAGCTGCTGAGCTGCTTTCATTAAGACGGTCACAGTAATCAAGCGAAAAGGCGCTTTTGAGTAATTGGAGATCTGAAACTGTAATGCAACTTGATTACTGTTATGGCTGGAAAATAGCAAATCTAGAGGGGCCGAGGCAGGGATGGATCTAAAAAGCAGCCCGTCTTTCATACAGATAATAATATTACCAATTTCAAATAAATTACATAGAGTATAATCCAACCTTTTAAAAATGCTCTCTAAACCCAGGTGTTTCATTTTCATGCATTATTTCATAGACATATGGGGGAGAAAAATACCATTTTTGCTTCTACCTTGGATGTGACAAAAATAAAAGCTTAAAAGAATGATTTGTCCAGTGTCAGACAGCTACAAAGTGATGGGGCTGTGATGCTTAATCACACCCGTGCAGCAGGAAGTGCAGACTCTTAAGTCTAATGCTTTCACTCGGGTCCACAGGCCCTAGGCACTATTTACAACTCCAAAATTCAAAATTTTGAGTTCTGATAATACTCAAAGTTGGTTTGTTTGTAGTTCATTTAGTGGAAAATCTAACCTGACCTGTGGCTTCTGTATTGCCTTTATGCATCTCTCTTGGTCTGAAGGTTGATGCTTTGCTGCTGAAATACAGGGTATTCATGTGTTGATTACCAGGCGATGATTCAGACCACTCTGGTGGGGGCTGTTATCCTTCCCTTGTAGCGTTATTTGGAAAATTCTGAACTTCAAAAACCGGGATATAAAATCAGTTGAGGTAAAATGAGAGGAAATGGAGATGAAGTTAAGATGAGGTATTAAGATAAAACTGTGTAAATAAAGAACAGAACTGGGGTGATTGTTTTTCTTTTAGGATCTCCCATGCCTAGAACAATGGCTGACTCTCAGGGTGCTTTCAGTAAGGAGCATCAAATTAAACTGGACGGAATGGGGAACCAGGCCACCAACAACCTCTGTGCTCCCAGTGAGATGGCAGGGAGGGGACGGGCTCAGAAGAAAGGGGCTTAATGCTATTGCTGTCATCCTTGCTTGCATCCTTCCCTCTCCCGAGGAAGAGCTGACACTCCAGCCAACATCTTACGTGTTATCCTTCAGACCCCAACACAGGCCATGATGAGGCCTTGTCTGGCAGGCCTCGAGGGTAAGGCTGCTCTCTCCACCCAGATCTGGGGCACAGCCAGGATACTGAAGTTTTCTGGAAGGAGCTATACTCAATGACTCAGCCCCAGTCTCCGCCAGGCCAGCAGGCTCATGGCCACAGCTGCCGTCTCAGCCTAGCTGCCTCCACTTAGAGGCCTCCTAACAGGGAGCCCAGCTGAAACTCTTTCCTCCACTCTGCCTCAGGTTTTTTCCCCTTCCTCGCCCTTCCCTCCTTCTGTCCTCCCTCCCTGGGTTCATGAGAGGGCAGGCGCCTTTTCTTCAGGATCACCCTGTAGTGGGAAAATCCCCCTCCCGACACCTGAGCTGATCTACCTGCCTCCACCTGACTTCCGCCCAGTGCTGTGTGGGGGAAACTGGAATACTGGGAGTGATGCCCACATTCACCTCTTGCGTGCACTGTCATGTAAGTAAACAAAGGCTTGGTTGGGACTCCCAGCTGGGCTAGTTGTCCTGAGGACCATCTTGAGCCCTGGCAGCTCTGTCCCAGTGCCCTGGATGCTGCCCCTCTCCCCGGGACCTGCATTGCTGTCCTCTGGGTTTCACACATTTTTACCCTCACCCTCTTGTTCTTGCTCAGCTGCATTTAACCATGATCACACTTTCATCAACTTAAAAGTTCCTGGGCCTTAGGTCCTCCTCCTCTTCACCTGAATCTAAGAGTCAGAGGAACCAGAAAGTGCTCACTTCAGATGTTGAGTGCGTGTGTCCTCATGGCTGGGACACTGTTCCCTCTCACCTCCTATGGGCACATCCAGCTTCTGCAGCCATCAGCTCCTGCCAGCCTTCCTGGACTTTCCCATGCTTGGTTACGAGCCTGGGCCCCCGGAGCACTCAGGCCTACCTTCCTCAGGGAAGTTCTACCTTATGTAATGTACGGGTTACTCTTCCCAACTGAGAATTTCTTGAGGACTGGGAACTTAATCGTATTTATGTCCCACATCATCAAAATTGTCTCTTTGTCAGCATGCAACAAATGATTGGTAAGGTATGAATGAAGACTGGGTTACAAAAGGATGAATTCTAAGACTAGCAGCTAAAGTAACAAATTTAGCATAAGATTGAAAAAATATAACCCAAACTCTATTAGTCTATCCATCAAATGACTCTTCTGCTGTCAAAGCTTAACTTTAGAAAATGTATGCTGTTGTTACCCCCAGATTATTTTCCCCATATAATAGTACTATTTTAACTTACAGGGAGTGTGTGTGTGTTTGCGTGTTTGTGTGTGTCTTTGCCTTGGTCTAAACTTCAGGATCCTTCTGGGTAGGGAATGTATCTTCTGCGTGACTTCTGTTTGTGGATCAATTGATTTTTAACTTCCTATTTAGCCTAAGAATTCTAACAAAAAAAGCAAGGGTATGAACTGGATGATCTTCTAAAACATTTCAAATCTGAAGAACCTATACATTTTGTTATATTAAAGATCAAAATCTTCCTTTTAGATTGTGCTTTACATACAAATATATGAACTATCATGTGGGTTAAAAATGTTAACTCTCACAAATGCAAAAACACCAACTTAATTTTAAAATTTCACCATAGTTTAGCTTACAAGTGTTAATAGCCAGTTTTCAATATCTAATTCTATGAGGTTATTTCAAGACCCTCAGAATTGATGTATAATCTCACAATGCTGAAAATACGCTCAAATGCCTGTGCTCTGTCGAGAGACGATTTTACATATTCAAGTTTAATTATCCCAATTTCTCAAAAATATACTTCTCAAAAACAATACTTCTGAACCATTGGGCAAGCAAAATTACTTTGATGTTAGTCATTATTACTAAAATAAGAATAATGAATTAAATTGACTGCATTTTAAAAATACTTACCCTTGGAAATGTCGTAAATCTGTCCAGTTCTTCAACAAAGCAGAACATCTGCAAACTAATGGCTGACATGACAATCAAGAGGCTGGCAGTAAATACGACCAAACTCCCAAGCTTTTTTCCAGGACCAAATATCTTGTACACAAAGTCTTCTAATGCAGGTGAAATCTTAATTAGCCGAACTACCCGAAGAACCTGTCATGGGAGAGAAAAATACACACACATGATAAATTATTTACAGTAAATCTCAACTAAGTTAATACTAAAACACAATTTTTACAGTGTTTTATAAAAATCACACTTATCTAGTTGTGCATTTAGTGACTAAAAATAGCAATACAGAAACTGAGCCATTGGTTTAGCAAGAACTCAATAAATCTCAAGAATGGATGGATGAAAATGGTGGCAACTAAGTGCTTTAACATATTATGTCGTAAGTCAAAATTTTATTAATTAGCACACAAAAATCGATATCTTTCTAATTTTCAAATAATAAGAAAACCATTAACTCAATACAGGATGAGCATCTCTTATCCAAAAATCTGAAATCTAAAATGCTCCAAAATCTAAAACTGTCTGAGCTCTGACATGTTACCACAGTGGAAAATTCTGTACCTGATACTTTTGCTTTCTATTGAGTCCATGAACCTAGGCTTTATTTCATGTACAAAATTATTCGAAGGTTACATAAAGTTGCCTTCAGTTTATGTGTATAAGGTGTATATGAAATGCAAATAAATTTCATGTTTAGACTTGGCTCTCATCTTCAAGATATCTCATCATTGTATGCAAATTTCTAAAATTAGGAAAAAAAAAAAAAATCCCAAACCCAAACTACTTCTGGTCTTAAGCATTTCAAATAAGGGATACTCAACTATAATTAGCTATATTCATTGTCTCATAAATCTTCCTGGATATTATTACACATTATTAAAAAAATGAAAAAAAAATAAACCAAAACTCTATCTAATTTTTACTTCTGGTTGAAACTGCTACCCTAATATCTATTTTCTTATGTCTTCCTTTACATAACAGAACTTCCTAAACTTCAGCCTACCAGGTGGCTGCCCAGGGCAATCAACTGCACTTTTCTGCCTCACTTGCAGCTAGATGTCTCCAGTGAATTTAGGTTTAAACCCATGGAATGTGAAAGGAACTGTTCTGTTTAATGGTTGGTATGTTAAGTTAAATTTGTCCTGGATACTCTTTTTATACCTTTCTTTGGCTTGGAAATGGAAACACTCAGAGTAGTACCTTTGGACATTCTAGCCTTGCATAGAATATGACAGATCCTGTCCTGTCCATTAGGCTGGCTTCCCTGAATGACCATGTATAGCAGAGAAACCACTTTTCCCTGGAACGCCCACAAACTACTGCAGAGAAACAAACTTCTATCTATGTAAGCCTTATATTTTTCAAATCTCTGTTATACCTTCTTAACTTGTTACTTATATATTTGTCTATATAACATATGTATATATAGAGAGATGTTTTGCATGTATATATTTGTAAAAAATACCACTGACAATTAATTAATAAATCCACTATTCATTTAACAAATACTGACCGATTTTGTGCCACATATTGTGTTAGATCAGCGGTTCTCAACCTGTGGGTCATGACCCACAGGAACTGTATTAAAGGGCCGTGGCATTAGGAAGGTTGAGAACCACTTTGTTAGACAAAGACAATTCAAACACTGTTACAGAGGAGGTGCAATTCAAAGGCACAGCTCTTAGGAGTTCATTTACATGATTAAAAGGAATAAATTAATATATAACTAAAAGCTGAAATAGACAGTATGGAAAAATATTACTTTTCATTAAGTCAAAGATGTCATTTTTTAAAGTACCCTTACAAATAAAAAAATAGTGCCAATTAAGGGAGAACCTCCCACTGATTAAAAAATAGATACCAAATTTGGAGATAGAAAAGTAGGAAAACTGTATACTTGGCACAAACTAAAGATGGAATGTACAATGTTAGTCCAAGATGGTTCGATATCAATAAGAGATTAAGTTTCTGTGAAAGATGACTAGTGTATTTGGAATATCGTATGGAATGGATTTTAAAGACTAGGTTTTGATTTTCACATGTGTAAAAACATGCATTTGATTTTGGCTTCCTAGCATCCCAGCTTCTTTTTCTTTCTGATTTTCCTCTGGCAAATTATTTCTACTCCACTCTAAGTCCCTGAGGTTTAGGAGGGACTCCTGGACTCCCATAATCCAGGCTTTCCCAGAGTATTCACAGTCACCTGAGTCATCCTTAGGACTTTTGCTCAAATATAGATGTGCCCTCATGAGCTCCTGGGAGCCATTTTTGCCTCTACATGGAGAAGGCCAGCTTACAAATAAAGCCAAAAAAGAAGAAAGGTAGGTAAAGAAGCAGACTAAGTCTCAACAACACCATGTTAGCCTCTGAATTTTCCTCTACCTGACACCAAATTTACCCTCCAGACTCAGATTTAACAGGAAATACTGAGGGTGAATCTTATCATTCCTACTATCTGCAGAACACAAATGGTATGGTTTGTAGCAGCAGGTCAAGTCAACTGGACAAATGACCAAAGAAGTTGTGAAAATGTATATTTCTCTAATGATAATTTAAAATCCTTAACATAACACATAAAGAAGAAAATGTATGTGAGAAATTACGTTGTAAAATTCAGCATCTTGGTTAAGCTATCGGAATTTCCTGCTGTGATTCTCAGCATACATTCCCACAACAGAACAGATTACACTCAGGTCATCTTTCCAAATAACAAGTGAATAGCATTAGTATAAGAACTATTAAAACACTAACTTCTATATTAATGTTCAGAATAATAATCAGGAAAGATTTCACATTTCTATCAGATTTGCCTACTCTCAACCATAAATAATTCACTCTCTGTGAACAGCCGAATCAGGCAAGTTTATAGGAACAATTAAACTGGTTTACATCTCAAATTTCAGTAGACATAGTCCCCAAGTTATGAATAAGATAGGTTCTGTAGGTTTGTTCTCAAGTTGAATTGCATGTAAGGACAGGTACATGTACCTATTACCTGTAATTCCCTCCATTTGTAAGTGGGAGTCGTACATCAGTCAGATGTTTGTAACTCAGGGACTGCCTTCACTTGTATTAAAATCTATCTTAAAAGACAGTCGAAGTAATTTTGAGACCTAACCCAAATTCTAAGAAAGGCAGCTTATGAACACCTGTGCAACTCTGATAAATTAATATTTCATTAACTTGAAGAAACAGAACTTACTACAACTCCCACTTTGGTGATTTGATCAGCATTTTCAAAGGGTTAAAGCTGCCTCCCTGGGAAGGAAAATCCTCCTCACTGACTCTACTGGTGCCTTTTCATTTATTTGGGGGATCAATAGGCTATTGGCTTTGTCTACCCAATAAAGCTTCCTATAGATAAGAGATAAAGTAAGCCCTACTCTCAAAGATAAGCACTTCAGAATATTTTGTGGTTGTTTCCAATGCAATTTTCCTGGTCACATATCTGAATCTGCCTCTTAAAGATTGCTCTGTAGATTCAGAGTGAGATGCTGTAGAGATTGCATGGCTAAGAATATGAACTCAGAAATTAAACTTCTTAGGAATACGTTTCAGCTCCACTGTGCACTAGGCATGTATGTGGTCTTGGGCAAGTCTTCAGAGCTCTTCAGAGGTCTGAACACATACACATGGGTCTTTATCTCACAAGATTGTTGTGAGAAACAAATCAGATACTTGGCACAGTGCCTGGCATGTAATAAATGCACAAAAACACCAGCCAGAATTGTCCTGATGGTTCTTACATGAGGCCTGTAAGAACACAGTGCTTTGCAAGACTTTACTGTTTCCCCTTGCACAGTGCTGTGCAGCCTTCATACTGTGCCCTGAGCTTCTCAGTCATGCTCCGACCTCAGGACGTGCACGTGCAAGGAGGTTCCCTGCCAGGCACGCTGACCCCAGACCTTCTCATGGCCCATGGCCTGCACTTTTACTGCATGTCTCTGCTCAAATGTCACCCCCGCAGACAGGGCTCCCACAAACACCTCGAAAATTACACCTACCATCTCTCTCTCAGTTTTTCTCACTGATAAATCATCTGTCAGGAGCTATAGTAATTTTAAGGCCTTGCCTATATCTTATACTGTACCTTTACTAAAGTAGACAATATTTTTCTTAATTTGGCTAATTTAATAGGTTTGTAAAAAAGTATCTTGTTGTTATGAGTATCAGGCGTGTTCTCTGCAATTAATGCACAATGATGTCCCAGGCAGGCACTAACTGTCTGTGATGATTCTGTGAAACGGTGCAGACGGTGGTGCACAGGGCATAGGATAGCATGGATGTTTGGAAAGCACATTTTGTATTGAGAGTTTTAAACATGTGTGTATCTATGGCACCTGCCACTCCACTTACAATAAACCAGCCTCAGGGTATAACTCAATAAAAGATGAGGGATTTATGTCCAAAGATGGTGAGGAAAGTGAAAGCTGGAACCATGAAAAGCCTGTGTGGTTTTGATATTCTTGGCTGTGACTATTAGAGCCAGCTTTTTTTCTGGGTTTGTGGGATATTTGATTTTTTTTTTTTTAATTATAGATAAAAATATGCACCATAGATGGGCCACATCTATGGTGCTTTTCATTTTTTATGAATTTTATTTGCATATTCTTTCCTCCAGTTATCAAAAACATTGAGTTATAGGTTATGATCTTATAGCTAAAGCTAATATTGTTCTGAAAATCATAGCTTTGGTATTTCCAATAAACAAAATCAATGAAGTTGGAATGCATTTTCTTTTTCCTAAGGAGTAGGGATCTTTCTCTAAATCACTTCTTTAAGATTCTACTGCCATTTTATTCCCAAACTATTTAAAAATAGCTATTAAGAAAACAATGTACACTTTAGTGTTTCTGTGATAAATTATATAAATGACCAAGTTTGAGTCCTAAAATGACAACATTGGATATATTTTTGACTAGGATGTCACATATGCATATTTTATCATTTTGACCAAGTGTCTAACAGAACTATGAGCATATGTCTATTATCCGACAATTACAAAGATGTAACTAATAATTACTATTTATCAAATAATTATAAAGCAATGTGATTCAATGTATCACATGTGAAATAGCTAATTATCATAATTTAAATAAGAATATAAATACTGTTATTTAATCATTACAAAGAAAGTAATAGGTATGTATACATAATACTGTATGACTAATAAAATCTGTAAAGGTAAGTTTTATAAACCCTCATTATTTCCTTTATAAATCATGGTGGAGAAAATATATGTAGGCTTATTTACATTTACAATATAGGCTTATTTACATCTATAATACTTTACATGTAGGCTTATTTACATACATACTACATATGCCTATATTATTATATAATGAGCCTATATGTAGGCTTATTTGCATATATAATATGTAAATTATACATATTTAAGATATGTAAAGATATGTACATATCTTATTCCAAGATACATTTAGAGTGAACTTCATATTTCTTGTCCTTTAAAGTATGGGCCAATGTCTTATGTAGTTTAAAATTTGACATGTATATATAAATATATGATACTATTCACATAACTATGTATATCAACACTAATTTAGGAAATGTAAAACATCTGCATAATTATTGGGCATTTTTATAAGTTTTAAAAACAATTGTTACAATTTATAAGTGAAATTTCTAACATTTAAGATGTCACTGTGCCATTCTTAAGTTCATACTTACTACATAGTTATTAGATATAAATGTTATATATGTAGTTATGTATAGTTGCTATAATACTGTAACAGGTATTTACAAAGAAAAAAAACCCCTCAAGACAAATAGGCATTATTTGTTTACCTGAAAGTATGTGAACTGTGAATGATAAAGATCTGGATACACATGAAGAGTGGTTCCAATTACAAGTAGCAGCTCAAATTTGTGGAGAGATGAGCTAATATATCCAGTAAACCCCAAACACCATATCTTCAGCAGTGCTTCCAAGTCAAAAAGTACTGTGAAAGCCACCTAGAGAAACAAAGAGATGTTGAAATTGTCATCTAAAGCTATAATTTCTTTCATACATTTGTCAATGCATGAATTAATTGTAGCCGCTGTCATAACAACCAAGAAACCCCAGAAGGTCAAGGGTAACATTTTATTTTAAAAATAAGTGTGAAACACACCAACAGAACATAACAGACCAAAGTTATCTTAAACAGTTGGAAAAACATGTTAAAATTTTGAATATGTATGTGCTTATTATTTCTTTATTATCCACTCTTTGGTATTATTTACAACCCATTTATAGACTTTCTGTATACACAGAAAGGCTACACTTTTCTGTATAAGTCACATTTTCTAAAGACAAAGTTTCCACAATGTATATTATAAAACAATGACTTATTAATAACCATAATTAAACTAAAATAACAAGTTAAAATATCATTTATTTCTCTAAACTTTCCCATATATCAGAGAAACTGTAATTCTATACCAAGCAATTTGTGTGGGTATACACATGCGCACATAAATTAATATTAATACATCACTACTACGTTATTAGTTAAATTAATAGCCAGTATTACTACATTAATACATTCATGCAGACTTTTAATGTTGTACACATTCTATGAATTTAGTATTACAAATAGTAATATTATAAAATATACATAAAAAGATAGCATGTTATTTTCATTTACCTGCCCTATAGGCAAGAGTTCTCATTTTGTAAAGAAGTTTGCAACTGGAATTAAAATGTACAATAGAAGATTAACTTCTAATTAAAGACCACAGGTGACTGTTTGGATTAGTCATCATATATCCCCCTGTAGCTGGCATGACAAATTCTAGGTGGGAATAAAGGAGAGTGTGCCTCTTTTTCTAGGCTAATGTGGAATTTACCAGAAAGGATTTTCTGCCACTAACACTTGGCAAATGTGGGAGGAAATGGAGTTTTAATAATCATATCTTAAGGAATGCAACATTGAAAGCAATGCTGATGATTCATTTAGATGTAAGGAAGAAATTCACATCATTTCTCAAATCTATCATTTTTGTAGACTGTAGTTGTTTTTAATTGGCATTTGCCTTGTCCTTCAAAGGTAATGTATTTTACCTTTGAAATACTCTTAAATACACACGAAAGTTAATGAACTGCCCTGCCCACCTATTCCAGGTGTTTCAGGCCCGAGTCTGTTCACATTCTCTCCCTGGCCCCACCACCCTCATCCACACACGCACACCCACACAGACGGGCTCATACTTACACGTCACTCTGCAGCTGACTTTTCTCATTCCCTGTCAATCACGGATGTCCCTCCAGAGTAAGGCCCGTAGGTCCTATCTACTCTTTTTTTCATCACATGCACAATTTCCCAAAGTGTTCAACATTTATTTAAGTCACTATTTCTCCCATTCATTCATTGGCAGGGGTTCTTGCAAGTATTGTCAGAAAAGAATGGCTAAACATTTTGCTACTTCAAAAGTAGTGCTGCCCTGACCACCCTTCCTTGATATCAGTATTTACTGAGGCCTTTACATCTGTGAACAGATTTCCAAACTTGGAATTGCTGGTGCAAGGACGGGTTGGTGTGTCTTAAATTTTAGAAAATGTTAAAGGGATTACTTTGATTACTTTTAATTTGCCTTCCACCAATGTAGGAAAGTTTTCTTGTCTAAAATTTATACTAGTACCAATGTAGTCAAAGGTATTGATTGTTGCTCATTTGTTAACATTGATGGTTTAGATTTAATTTCTATTTAAAGTAATTAATATTTACTGTTTAGAATCTTGACAATAGTCTGTGGCATTATTTTGTCTTATCAGATTTTGTAGTTTTTGCTATTGAGGACATTAATCTTTGTGTACTATATGTACCGTAAATATTTTCTCCCTAGTCAGAAGTATGGCTTTTAACTTTGGTGGTGTTAGCTCTACAAACATAAGATTTATAGAGTATACACACACACGCACACACACACATAAACCCAGAGGGTGCCAAAAATACACATGCATTTTAAGACAGGAAAAAGCTATCCTATATTTGTAATACTCAAGTCGTATTTGGCTTCTGTAATCGTAAGAGGTGCTCAATATGACTTGTATTCATATTTTGTTTATATATACATATATATATATATATATATATATATATATAGAGAGAGAGAGAGAGAGAGAGTATTACAATTTTAATCCAGTTCTTTCCTTTCTTAAAATGTGTATACACTGTTCAGCATCCCCTGCAAATAGATTTCCCCATTCCTAAGCAGTTATTTCCAGTGGAGATAAAAGCAATTCATTTCTCTATATTGATCACCTAGATTATTCTATTGATTCTACCATTTCTAATAAAATATTCTAAGTTTTATAGAAATATGAACATTTCATATGGAAATGAAATAAGATTATTTCCTTTTCAAGGCTTATTTTTGGAGATAATCATATCGATCCATTACCTATAATGATTCAGTAGAATACCATGAGTATAGTAGCTACTAAATAACAATGAGGTAATAATAGCAAACTACAATTTGCTTCTTATTTTCAAGTGAAAGTTTCTTTAACGTCTATATATAATGGTTGCAGTGGGTCTTGGTAATTAATTTCTACCAGGTTTAGTGAAATTTCCTTTTCTCTTTATTTTACTCTTTTTTATTTTACACAGCCTCTTTGTTGAGCAGGAATAGGTGGCTTTTTGGTGGCAGGGTTCCCCAGCAGCTAGTGGAATCCTTTCTTGACCCCCTACCTGGAGTAATAGGCATTATTTGCTTACCTGAAAGTATGTGAACTGTGGGGTTCCTTTTTGGTCTACTGAGAGCAGAGGGTGTCTGTGAGCTCCCCTTGAACCCCAAATAGCAGCAGGTGCAACTCCTCTGCAGGGGTCAACAAGCTTTCTGCCCTAAGCAGCAGTCTCTGTGGGCCAGAGGACTGAACCTTTGCTGCATGTTCTAGCAAGAGGCCATTCCTCTCTAACACTGGCTTCTTAGTCCTGGCCCTGCAGTAAATAATACAGGAAAGACTTGTGCTTATTTTCTCCCCTAGAAATACTGGACAAATGCAGATGGGTCATGAATGTCTCACTCACGTGTCAGACCTGGCAGCTGTACCAGCAGAGGAAGCAGTAATGGGTTCCCCCAATATCATCTCTCCCTTCACATGTGTTTTCAGACTAAGATTTCCACTCAAAGTGTGCTGATCCATTTCAAAATTGCCTGTTTTTTTTTTTTTTAAAGCAGAACACTATTAATACCTGAAATATATCCTGATAGATTGTTGCCTAATGACACAAGTAAGTACAATTAATCACTTTAGTAACTATGCATTTATTATCAGATGGAATGATCCATTAATAACCATAATTCATAGTAAAAAATGCAGCTGGATTCATTGCATTATCATTTGCTCAGCAGGAAAACTATATAAAAGGCATGAAAAAGATTTAGCAAACTGTGATGTGATTATGTTAAAATACCTATATTCTTACTGAGTTCCCTACTAGAAATTCTGATTCCAGATTCTCCTGGGCTCAAGAAAGCCCTGCTCTTAAAATAATTTGTTAATTTGTACAAGACAATACTCTACCTCTCTGAAAGCCAATATTAACTCTGAATTGATAATATTTTTATGGAAAACACTATACATCATAATGTCTAACATGCTTGAAAATATGGGTTATCCTAACATAGCCAACTAGGGCAGTGTTTAAAGGAAGGCGTTAGGGAAAGTCATGGAGGGGGGGGAGGAAAAGCAGAGAGAGGGAAGGAGGGAGAGGGGTGGGGCCAAAAAAAAAAAAACACAAGTTATTTCAGTATAGGTTATGGGGTTTGGTGTAGGATTTAAATTTGGAGAAATATAATAGTTCAGAAGAAGGAGGTAATAAGACAAGCTTGGGAAGTATCCACTTCTCAGTGGGTGGCTCCAGATTATTTCAATGGAGAGGGAGGAGCTTGCCAGGGACATGCTATTTATCATATCAAGGGAGGAGGTTACTGGGTTGTGGACAGACCCTAACACCCTAATTACCTGGAGGGCTTCCACAAAAATCACCTGTGCAAGGGCCCAATCTGTGGCTTTCTGCAATCACAGGCAGTCAGAAGGCATCTGTGGAAAGGTGGACTCCTCCTTAGCTCTCTCCATGACACTGGCCCCTTTAACCAGAAGATCCACCATATCCAGAAGGTCTCACTGGGACCTCTGCTCTATTTCATAGCCACCATACACACTCCTATTTGTGAATACATACAAGTTAAAATTTATATTTTTAAGAAGTGTGGTAAGGGGTGGCACTGTGGCTCAGTGAATAGGGTGCCAGCCCCATGTCCCAAGGGTGGTGGGTTTGAACCTGGTTCCAACCAAACTGCAACAAAAAAATAGCTGGGCATTGTGGCAGGTGTCTGTAGTCCCAACTACTTGGGAGGCTGAGGCAAGAGAATTGCTTAAGCCCAAGAGCAGGAGGTTGCTGTAATGCCACGGCATTCTACTGAGGGCGACAAAGTGAGACTCTGTCTCTAAAAAAAAAAAAAAAAAGAAGTATGATAAGATTTGTAAGGGTATAATGAACTTTCTATAAGTATTCTTGTTGCATTATTTGGAAAAACTTAGCAACGCTACATAAAAAAAAACAAATATTCATTTTTTCTTATAATCACCCTGAATCAGTTTTTCCTAATTTTTATTAATCACCCCCTTTTAAAAAGTCTTCTAGATATTTTGTTCCTAATTACAACCTTATATGGAATTTTAATACCACAGTTAAATTTTATACATATGTTTATATACTTTGCATATCTATCTCTGCACTATACATAAAAAAGATAAGAATGTCTTATCCCTTCCCTAACTAAAAACACATTTTCAACCCTTTGGAGGTGTTTTAACTCCTTGTTGAGAATGGATGCCCAACATGTAGACCTGGTCAGATGTTACCACAGCAGAGTTTCATATTCTCAGGAACAAAATTCTTTGAACACCACCTTCTATTATTTATAGTCTAAAGTTCTGTACTAATAAATATGACATTTAATATATACACAACTTTCATCCTCAATAAAATTATCAATGCAGATTTTAAAATTAAAGAAGTTATCATGCAAAGAAACTATCGTATTTATTCTTAGGACTTCATATAACTGAGGAAAAGATTTTTTTGTTTTTAGACTGAGAAATGTGAGAATTTAGTTAAAAATGTTTGTTTTCCAAAAGAACTTGTAATTGGGTTTGTAAGGCCAGCAGGTAAAATAACACGATGACTGCCAAGTTTCTGAGGCTAACAAGAAAGTAACTGAATGGAAATTGTTATGGTTAATACAAATGGAACAATGGAAATTGCTCTGCTTCTTTAAATCAATGAATAGTATGTGACGATTTATAGGTGACAAATTATAAAAGGGCTGAGTGTACCCTGCAGGGTATAAAGATAGAATGGTAGAGATACTGCCTATATGTGGAAAAATATTTCAAGTATATTATCCAAGATTTGTATTGTAGGCTCTTTCATAATCTCAAAGAAACATAATAGATTTTCATGAGAAAATGAATGCACATTTATTACAAATGACGATTATAAAACAAAACTCACATGAAACTTAATTCAGGTAATCTCATTCTCCTAAATGAAATTCAGGTTCAATAACATGAAAAAATGATTACTTGCATCATTCAAGAGCTGCCTATCAACCCCTTACTCATAGATTATAGTGCACCATCAGTATTCCATAGAGGTAAAGAACAAACTCTTGAGATAGATAGTTGAATAGCCCAGACCGTCATTATTCCATTTTTTTTTTAACCTAACAAGATACTGTCCAAATCCTTTAGAAACAAATAAAAAAGCTACTGTTTAAAGAAACCTATCTAATTAAAGTTTCCCAGGAAATGAAATTAAACTTCAGAATGTGAAAGACTGCTGCTAGGGCAAGATTGGTTACTTTCTTAATTTGCTCATTTCTTGTGATTAATGAATTCAAATGTAGGTGTCAGATTTTGTCGGAACTAAAATGAATGTCTCTTTTCTTAATTTCATTTTAACAAATATCATAAAACCAAATGCCTTGAGAGGAACATAGAAATCACTTTTCTAGAAAAAAAGGACTTCCTCCACGGTGGCAAGATGAGCCCATGCTTTATGATAGCCCTTCTGCTTCAACACACTGCAGGTGTGAAAAAAGTCAGGAAACCAAAGAGACGGTGTGGAGTTCTAAACAAGGTAAACCTCTTTGTTGACTGAAATACAACAGGGACTCCTGCTGGGTTAAGAAGCAATGCAATTTTGGACCAAAATGTTTTCTACAGGGTAAGGAGATTAATGCACCTCAGGTGAGATAAAGATGAGAGCCCTCGTGACTTAAAGACAGGGAATGGGATGAGTTTCCCTGCTACCTGAGATTTCACTGGAAGCTGCAGGCCTCCAGAGACATGAGGATAAGTAGCTCATAGAAAGGGTCAAAGCTCCCTGGGAGCCTGGTCACAAGACATGTAACAACTCCAATATTAAGGAACTAGCAACCTCCAAATGACATCAAAAAACATGTCCCTTGTTTGGATGACATTCAGGATCAAGGTAAAGGCAACTATAATATCACAAAGAAAATTAATGGTGATAACAGAGAAAGGGACAGGGAGAAACAATGGAATCCCCCAAGCGAAATGAGGCAGCAGGCCATGTTAAAAAACATGAAGAAGTCTCATAAAGAGACAACATAATTTTGAAATTCAGAACACAAATTCACTCTAGATAAAATTAATTTTCTCAAAGAACTTCTAAAGAAGTTTATTTAAGATGCCTAAAGAGATCAGTGAAAAGGAGGAAATAATAAAGAGTAGAAACAAAGGAAATTGATAACACAAAATATTAAAAACAAACAAATCATTTCAGACAGAGAAGAGATTGTGAGATTGTTCATATCAAAAAGAAAGAAGAAGAAAAAAAAAGGAAGAAGAAGAAAGAAGGAGAAGGAGGAGGAGGAGAAGAAAGTTGGTTCTGTGAACCAAAAATAAAGAGTGCGGCTGCCTTTTGCTCTGGGTTTCCCGGTGGTCCACACTCTGCATGTTGTTACGCATTGGTGAAGAGGCTACCACAAGTTTCACATTTTGGACTCCCACCCAGACTGTGCCATACCTCGCTCCTCTAATAGCTATCTACAATTTATGCCCTTTTTGTGGGAACAAAATATAATCATAAATATAGCATTTCCCTGATTTCTCATGAGTCATTCTAGCAAATTACCAAACTTGGAAAGATTAATGGGAACCCTCAATTTGCAACCTACTGGCATGTGTAAGGGAGGACTTGGAAACCCCCAAGCTTGCCCCAGCGTCTCAAGTGAGGCAGCCTTGCAGAGGACTATGCCCTCGCCTATGAAGTTGGGCCCAATTCTAGGTAATTAGCATGAGAAGTCACTGACTTTAATATAAAAGAAAGTTATAAATAATAACATTGCTAGCCAAAAGGAGGACATTTTAGATGTAGTAGTGATTGTAAAAATCCTGAAAAGATATTATATAAAGGAAAAAACATTAGTTAAAATTAATAACTCTACAGACAGCAAGTCATAAACCACAAACCAATAAACCATAAAAATTAAACTATAAAATAAATCATTAATTGAAGTATCCTTTCTCCTTCCTGTCTACCAGGGACCCCACTATAAAACCTAGAATCATATGAAGTTCCACAGGAACTTTATTTAGCCTCTTTCATAGGAAAGAAAAAGAGGAAAATAACTCTATATCATATCAGACAGGAGGTATAAACTTTCCTAACAAAACTAGGCTAGCAATATAAAATAAAATAAAATCACAGAACAGCCATCCTTATGACGAGATTCAAAAAATCCTAGATGCAATGGCGGAGTACTTCATTTGTGTATTAAAAGTAATGGTACAAAAATCAAGTGTCCCAGGAATCTAAAACGGTTCAAAATCAGAATAATTATTATTCTAATATACTACACTAACTAAGAAACAGATCATTGCAGTCAGCTCAATAGATGCAGAAGAACATGGGATAAAAGCAACTCATTATGAGGAGAGCTCTTAGCAATGTAGAAATAGAAGTGCAACCCTGCGTCATCCCTCCTGTGTCCTCCCAGCCTCCACACTAGCTCGTTCATCTGGCCAGGGACTCTGGTAGATTACCAGGATGTAGAAAGATATGTTTGGGAAGAGTGTTTTATGCATTCCAGTAAAAAGAAGGACTCACAAGAGGCAAGACAGAGACTGAGAGAGCCTCTGTAAGCCCAGGAAATGTCTTCACAATACAACGACCTTATCAGGGAGAAACAGTGCTCATCAGGGCCTGGCCGATAAAGTGTCATGAAGGGTGACATGTGACATGAGTGCATAGCAGACCCTGGGCTATTTATTCTGGCTTTCTCCATGGTTGAGGATGAATATGCTACACAGACTTTACCCTGGTCAGAGGGTCAAGGTGTTTTAGTGAAGGAGGCTTTGAAGAGTGGTATATAAGTGGTCCATTGTCTAAGGATATTTGGGCTTGAAGTTCCATAGCTTCTTTATATTGCTTCTTTAGTGACCTTTGAATTAAAGTATGAAATTGAATCAACTCCAAAATCTACTTAAAAATGCAGAATATCATACAGGGATGGAACTATTGTAGACTTTAATATCATGACCCACTTGTCTGGCAATCTTAAGTTGTATCTCCCACTGTGAACACTCCATAAAGAGAAAAATCATATAACTGACCAGGATATCCAGAAAACAAAAATCCAAGTAAAACTAGATGAAGTTCTGGACATATAAGACTGCTGGATGGGGTGGGTAAAGAGGTAAAATTTGTCCGGCTCTTACGTCAGTTCCTGCCCCTACTCTAGGAGTTAGGTCAAGAGGGAGTATCTGAGTCAAATGCAAAGTAAAGATGGTCTTGTTCTGCTTTTCTGACTCTCATTTTCTTTTATCTTTTATTTCTCTGCTCTCACTTACCTTCTCTGACTTTCTCCACTTTCATACGTGATTTCCATTCTTTATTTCACCTCAGAATTGCCTGATCTGCAATATGATTAAGTTTGTTCAACTTCTTTAAATCAGTCAACCACACTTTCAGATTTGCATTTCTATTTCTGGAGTTCAGAGGGAGTACTTTCAAATTCCCTCCATTGTTCCTGAGAACCACCTCTACCTTATCACATTACTAATCAAACTTCGGTCTTAAAATATCTGTCATTTCTCTTAGACTTTGGAAGTTTTTCATGTGCTGGGGAAAGTTGTTGAAGAGGTTTCTTTTTTTCATCTGTAAAATAAAATAAATCTATAATTTGAGAGGATGATTTGACTTGTCTTCTGTGTATATTCTGTTAACTGTAGTCATCAAGGCAAACTTCACACTGTTTTCCTTTCTTTTGGGGGGGAGTTGATATGGTTGAGTTTTACTAGGCACAGAATGATTTTAAATAACTGTCTAGGAGCCTTTAACTGAATTCAGAGACACCTTTATGAGCTTCTAGGATTAGTGTGTTTGTATTAATTTGGGGTCAGCAAGTTTTCAAAGGTCACATTGATTATCCTCAGATTTTTCAGGTGTATCATCCCAGGTGTGCTGGAGACACTCCCCTGACCTGGATATGTAGGTACCGCCATAACTGCCAGTTAGACTTTCTCCTGCTACCCTTCCTCCCTACATCACCGACAATGACTGAGAGACAGGGTTCCTGGCCCCTCAACTCTGGAAGGGAAACTCCTGGAAGGGAAACTCCTGATCCTGAGATCAGACACCTGTGTGAGCCCTCAGATGGTCTCTACTATGATCAGGGACAGCCCATCACAGGTGTCTGATCTCAGGATCCATTTTATGCCCTCTAAACCCTGCAGCCTCTTTGCAGGACTGGAGCACTGCCTTCCTGCCTCTGGTCCTGACCTTGTCTTCTATTTTTCTTGCTCTTTCTACCAGCAAGTCTTCTGCCATAGAAGAGCAGTGAAAAAACCAAAGAGGGGAGCTGTCAGATGCTTTTGGTTACCTCCGCAGCAGACCTCCCTTAACCACCCTATTTATAGAAGTTTTCTCCAGTAATGATGCACTAGCCCATTACTCAGGGTGTGTGTGTGTGTGTGTGTGTGTGTGTGTATGTGTGTATGTGTGTATGTGTGTGCTTCCTTTTTAACATTTACAAAACCCACGTTTAAGGCCAAAAAATATTACAATTCTAAGTTAGAATTGTAATATTAAATGTGGGTTTTGTCTGTCTTCATGGTCTGCTTGTCCACGTGCCTGCCTGTCTTGTTAACTATTTTATTATCAAAGTCTAAGATAATGTTACAAAGATAGCAATCACTGAATAAATACTTACTAAATGGGAAAAAAATCACTGATTTGCTAAATGATTTCATGCCATTCCCTGCACTGCACTGCCTTACTAAGAAAACTAGTAAGTAATCCTCATCCTACTGAAAGTCTAATATGAACCCAGTCATCTAATATGATTCTCACTTCTCAGATCCAACACCTGTCTTTAAAGCCTCACTACTTCTTCTCAAGTGAACACAGGATTATAGAATCAGAAATCAATTTTATGCATTATAGATTCTGTAGTTGCTTCTAGGATGCAACTCACATAGAAAGTGTGCATAGGCAGCATTCATGTTCCTATCCCGAGTACACAGGAAAGGTCCTTTCCAGAAATAAGTACTGCTTCTCAGCAGCCACCCTGTCCTTGCCTTGATTAAATGCACATGCTGAAGCTCTTTAGCTGGCATACCCAGCCCTCCTACAGCTTCACCTCAATCCTATTCAAGCCTGGCCATATATTAGTAGCCCTGGCCCCTTGGTATTTGAGGGGTGGATTCACCTACTGCCCTCATTCTGGCATCCTGTAGGCCCAGGACAAGCCAATACTCATTTGCATGCTCACGAGGCTGCAGCCTTTCTCTCTTGGCTTCCAGCCTGTGTATAAAATATGTATGACCAGATATTCATCCTGATTCCTGATTTACTTTAGAGTTTTCTCAGTTGGAGCTAAAGTATTTCACCAAACCTTAGGTCATTTGGCTTGACTTGAATCCTGATACGCTGTCTGTGTCTTTTCAGAACTGCTCCTCAGGAGAAAGGCAATGCCTCTCCTCATAGATCCTGGCTCCACACCAAAACCCTAATGCCACTAGCACCCGTCACTGCTGGCACTGGCTGCTGCCACTTACCCTTCACCCAGGCAGAGACCGTGTGCATGCATAGGCCCAGGTCAGGCAAAAGATGCCAGGGACCTTTGGCTTAGTGGCTTAGATGGCAAGTTTTTGGTCTTTGGCAATAAAACCTGAACCCAGAAGAGGGCTCTAGTTCCTGCCTCACCCATCCTCTGATTATGGCATCTCTCAGAGAAGTTGCGATAGGTTCTGAATTGCTCTGTGAGGCCCCTGGATAATAAATGTGCTCCTAAAGAAAAAGAAAAGAAAAAAGGCAGTGCTGGTCGTGTGAGGTCTTCCTTGCCAATCCTATGTAGGTATTTTGGATCTCAGTGGAAGAGAACTACTATTAAGAGTTTCATAATTTCAACCCTTTACTAAATCCTTATCTAATCAGGTTATAAGATAATCTTTTTCACCTTTGAAGCATTAAAGAAGTCCACTTTTCTCCAATATATCTCCCAAGCTCTTGAACACATTTCCAGTCTTACAGATGTGATAGGCCTAAGCCCAGGATTGTCTTCATGGGGACTAAATCCAGCAGCTCTTTCTAAATCTAGTTCTTTGCCTTTCTTCCAGTTTTGTGTTTTGCCCCTTACCATAATCACCTTGTACTTGTTACAACAACATCCTGACTTGGCCGGGATACAGGCTCTAGCCCTATGGGAGAAATTCAGAAAACAAGTTATTGACCTGAATTCCTAGATTTGATGTTTGTATATCCCACTGAGTCTATCCAAAGAAACTGTAGCAAGGTCACTTCTAGGTGCCAATATAGAAAAACCTGACATAATTAGTGAGGGCACCTGACCAGAGTTCAACACAGCCGTGAGAATTTGTTCATATTGTTCAAATGATTCTGGGAACAGACAAGAAGTTCCACACATATGCTCAGGTAGAGGAAGAATGTCATGGGAAATAGATGAGCCTGTTTCCCATGACATTCCCTGGACTCTTTTCCATGTAAAATTATTACTATTTTTTTTTATTTTTATTTTTGTTGTAATTTATTTTCTAGAAGAAGAATTTGAATTTTATATACTCCTAGAAGCTATATTACAAGGTATCTATTTCTGTATATTGTTTTACACTACAGGATATTTTGTTTATTTTTTTAATATCATTTAAAATTAATATGAGGGTACAAATGTTTAGGTTACATGTTTTCAATTCTAAGGTAAAGTTCAAATTGCAGTTGAGCCCTTCACCCAGGCTCACATTGTGCACATTAGGTGAGATCCCACCAATGCCCTTCCTCCTCCCCCATCCTCGCTGCCTCCTCTCCCCTCCTCCTTGCTAGACTATGCTTGTGTATTTTCTTTCATGTGAGTGTTTAGTTGTTTAATATTAGTACTGAATACATTGGATACTCCCCCCCATCCTTGAGGTGCTTCACTAAGAACATGTTTCGACTCCATCCAGATAAACACAAAAGATGTAAAGTCTCCATCATTTCTTATGGCTAAATAGTATTCCATGGTACCACAGTTCATTTATTCAGGGGTTGATGGGCACTTGGGTTGCTTCCACATCTTGACAATTGTGAATTGAGTTTCAGTAAACATTCTGGGGAAAATTTCTTTGTGGTAAAATGATTTTTGTTCTTCTGGATAGATGCCCAGTAATGGGATTGTGAGAGCAAATGGAAGGTCGACATTTAGCTCTTTGAGAATTCTCCATACTTCTTTCCATAGAGGTACATTAGTTTGCAATCCCACCAGAAATGCAAAGTCTTCCCTTCTCTCCACATTCATGCCAGCATTTTTCAGATTCAGGACTTTGTGATATGGGCTAATCTCACTAGAGTTAGGTGATATCTCAGATTTTGATTTGCATTTCTCTGACGATTATAAACAATCAATTTTTTCATATGTTTGTTGGCCATCTGTCTGTCATCAGAGAAGTTTCTGTTCAAGTCTTTTGCCCACTTATAAATGGGTCGTTTGCTCTTTTCTTTTTGATTATTGAGTTCTCTATAGAGTCTAATTACCAGCCCTTTGTTAGATTCATAAAATACAAAATCCTTCTCCCATTCCAAAGGCTACCTATTTGCCTTAATTGTGGTAGCCTTAGCAGTGCAAAATCTTTATAGCTTGATCATGTCTCATTTGTTTATTTTTAGTGTTGCTGCAATTGCCGGGTGGTGGTGGGGTGTCTTCTTTATAAAATATTTTCCCAGGCCCATTTTGCCAAGTGTTTTCCCCACTCTTTTCTAGAACTTTTATTATTTCTTATCTTAAATTTAAATCTTTTATCTGACAAGAGTCAATTTTTGTCAATGATGAGAATTATGTGTCCAATATCAGTCTTTTACATGTGGCTAACCAACCAGTTCTCCCAGCACTATTTATTAAATAAGCATTCTTTTCCCCAGTGCATGCTTCTGCTTGGTTTATCAAAGGCCAGATGGCGATATGTGTCTGGGTTCATCTCTCCAATCTCTATTCTATTCCATAGATCTATGTCTATTTTTGTGCCAGGACCATGCTGTTTTGATCACTATAGACTTTTAACATAGCCTGAACTGGTAGTGTGGTATCTCCAGATTTGTTTTTATTTCTTAAAATTGCATTGGCTATTTGGGAATTTTTCTGCTTTCATATGAAAGAAAAGTACTATTTTTTCAAATTCTTCAAAGTATGACATTGGTGCTTTGATGAGGATTACATTAAATCTGTAGATCACTGTGGGTAGTATGGACATTTTAACAATGTTGATTCTTCCCAGCCAGAAGCATAATATGTTCTTCCATTTGTTAACAACTTCTGCTATTTCTTTTCCGGAGGTTTCATAGCTCTTTTTACAAAGATCCTTCACATCCTTAGATATATTCCCAAGTATTTCATTTTCTTTGGAGCTACTGCAAAAGGTATTGTTTCTTTGATTTTATTCTCTGCTTGACTGTTATTGGCATGTATGAAGGCTACTGATTTGTGGACATTGATTTTATATACCCAGATGATACTATATTTCTTGATCACTTTTATGAACTTTGTAGTTGATTCCCTGGGTTTTTCCAGTTATAAGATCATGTCATCAGCAAAGGGTGAGAGTTTGACCTCCTCAGTCCCCATTTGAATATCTTTGATCTCCTTCTCTTGCCTGATTGCAATGGCTAGAACTCCCAGCATTATGCTGAATAACAGTGGCAATCCTGGGCATCCTTGTCTAGTTCCAGTTCTAAGTGGAAAAACTTTCAGTTTTTCTCCATTCAATATGATATTAGCTATGGGTTTATGGCAGATGGCCTCTATCAGTCTAAGAGACATCCCACTTATTCCTGTTTTCTTAAGTTTTTTTGTCATAAAAGGATGTTAGATTTTGTAAAAGGCCTTTTCTACATTAATTGAGAGAATTATGTAATCTTTATTTTTGATTCTATTTACGTGGTGAATTACATTTATGGATTTAAGTATGTTGAGTAAAACTTGCATCTCTGGGATAAAACCCACTTGATCATGATATATAATTTTTTAATGTGTTGTTGTATTCTGTTTGCTAAGATCTTATTAAATATTTTTGCATTGCTATTCATTAATGATATTGCCCTATTGTTTTCGTTTTTTGTTACGTCCTTTCCTGGTTTTGAAATCAGGATAATATTTGCTTCATGAAAAATATCATAGAATGTATTTTGGAGGATTCCTTCCTTTTCTATGTTTTGGAATATGTTATTAAAAATAGGTACCAGTTCCTCATTGATGGTCTAGTTGAATCTCGTGTAAAAACATGTGGTCCAGGGCTTTTCCTTTTTAAAAGATTTTGTATTATTGATTCAGTTTCCATGCTTGATATAGGTCTATTAAAAATTTATAATTCTTTCTGTTTGGGAAGGTGATGTGATTTCAGGTATTGGCCCATTTCTTCCTCATAAGTTTTTTGTAGTAATCATTGAGGATCTTCTGTATTTCTATGGTATATGTTGTTATTTGTCATTTTTTGTTGCTGACTAAAGTTGTTAGAAATCTTACTTTTCTGTTCCTGGTTAGTATGGCCAAGGGTTTATCAATTTTATTAATCTTTTCAAAGAACCAATTTTTTGTTTTGCTGATCTTCTGAATGATTGTTATGTTCTCAATTTCATTTACTTTTATTCTGAATGTCATTATTTTCTTTCTTCTTCTATATTTTTTTCTTCTTCTATGTTCCTTTTCTAGATGCTTAAGATAGCCCATTAGATTGTTGATGTGTTCTCTTTCTATATCTGGATGAAGTCAGAATAAATGCTATAAATTTCCCTCTTAGAACTGCCTTTGCAGTATCCTACATGTTTTGATAGCTTGTGGCTCCATTATCATTTTTTTTTAAAGAAATCTAATGACTTCCTTCTTAATCTTGTCCTTAACCCAGCTTTCATTCAGCATAGGTTTTTAGTTTCCATCATTTTGTTTGGGTATGAAGATTTCTATTGGTGTTGAGTTCAACTTTTATTCTATGATGTTCTAAGAAGATACAAAGACTAATTTCTATTCTTTTGAATTTGTTGAGGTTATATTTGTGTCCTCAATGACCCAAATTTAGAGGACCAATTTTAGCGGATAATCTATGGGATGATGAGAAGAATGTATACTCAATTTTGTTAGGATGAAATGTTTTATATATGTCTGTTAAGTCCATTTGTTCTAGGGTTGTATTACTTCTTTGTTTAGTTTCTGTTTAGAGGATCTGTCCAGTACTGATAGACGGGTATGAAAATCTCCAACTACTGGAACACTTCATGTTGTTCAGATCATTGAAGTTTTTTTTTTAATCCGTTGAGGAGCATTTAGGTTGGGTGCATTACATGTTAATGATTGAAATCTCTTTGTGTTGTATGCTTCCCTTGA
This sequence comes from Loris lydekkerianus, assembly GCA_963574355.1. Classification (NCBI taxonomy): domain Eukaryota; kingdom Metazoa; phylum Chordata; class Mammalia; order Primates; family Lorisidae; genus Loris; species Loris lydekkerianus. Next base: position 28,703 of record CAUYPK010038768.1, on the reverse strand, counting down.
CTAGTATATAGTTTCCATCCTGGTCATTCCCTGTTTTTGTTAGTTTAAATCCAACTGCATCTGCAAATAAGATTGCAACCCCTGCTTTCTTCTGATTTCTCTTTGCCTTGTTTAGCCTTAGTGGTCAGGTGTGCTTCTTGGAGACAGCAGATACGGGGTTTGAGCTTTTGTATCCAGTCATCCAGCCTGTGCCTCTTTAGAAGGGAATTCAACCCATTTACATTTATTGAGAGAATCAATAGGTATGGTGGACATTTAGTCATCTTGTTTTTTTGGATGTTTAGTGTTTAGTTTTATCCTTTTCATGACTGTGGAATCTATGCTTTGTTCTGTAATTTCTGGGTATGTTTACTTTGGTGATGGACTATTGTGCCTGTTCGTATAAAGAAGAGGTCTTAGTACTTCCTTTACAGCTGGTTTAGTTATGGCAAATTTCCTCAACATTTGTCAATAAAATATTTGGTTTCTCCATCACAATTAAAACTCAGTTTAGCAGGATACAGGATCCTTGGCTGAAAATCATTTTCTTTGAGAAGGTTGAAGGCAGAAGACCATTCTCTTCTGTCTTGAAAAGTTTCAGCTGAAAGATCGTGATGTATTTCCCTTTGTAGGTAAGACTTTTCTTAATCCTGGCTGCTTGCAGGATTTTCTCTTTAATATTGACTTTGGCAAGGGTTAATTACAATGTGTCTAGGAGAGGCTTTGTTTGGATTGACTTATGCTGGAGTTGTGAAATTATCTACTATCTGAATTTCTGTGTCTCTTGCAATGCTTAGGAAATTCTCCACCATAATATCTTGAAGGAGAGCATCAGCACTCTTAGAACCATCCTTTTCTCCTTCAGAAATCTCTATAATTCAGATGTTTGATCTTTTGGAATAATCCCACAACTCTCTCAGGGAATATTCTATTTTTTTCTGCCTCTTTGAATGATTGGAGTAATTCAACAGTCTTGTCTTCAATTTATGAATTGTTTCTTCTCAATGTTCTACTCTATTACTGAGGTTCTTTGCTGTGGTTAAAAACTCCTTCAATACCTCTTTCAATACCCTAATCTCTGCTATGTATTTCCACATTATGTCCAGATATTTGGTGATTTTATCTTTAAATTCACTAATTTCTTGAGACACATTTGGACCATTTTTTGAATTTCTCTTTCCATGTTCTCCTCAATTCTAATCATCTTATTTGCCATCTGTTCTCTGAATTCTATTTCCAAAATTTCAACAATTTCTCTATAGATAACATTTTCTGCTGTATGTTCCTTGAGGGAGTTGATCTGCTCTGATTTTTCATGTTGCCATAATTCTGCTGGTTCCTCCCCATGAGCTTTTTAAAATATATTAATTATTTTTTTAGTTGAAATGTTAGGTTTTTCCTGAATGCTTATTGAGAGACAATCTAACTGGGGACCCTTATTGAGCACCCCACAGACCTATTTGGTTACTAAAATTGGCATGGTGAGACCATATCTGGAGGCCCAAGTAAATGGAGCTTACCACTCTTTCACCAGTTAGCTGGAGCTTGTTTTTGTGCCATGTAAAATTATTAATCTATTAGATAAAATTGTGTCTACAATGTGAGAGGCTTGTAGATTACTAAACCTCTTTCATAGACCACATGTTAACAACTGCTAGAAATCCAAAGATTGTTAATCAGTCCATGTCAAGACTTGAGTAAGCAGTGACCATCTGCATTCTTTTCATTTTTATGTTTTTAAAGATACACATACTTTATAAAGTAAGTTAACGATGTCTAAAGACAATATCAAGACTTTAGAGAATATAGTTGACCCTTGAACAATATGGGTTGGAACTACACAGGTCCACTTAGATGCGAATTTTTTAACCAAATGTGAATGGAAAATACAGCATTTGTGATGTCAAACCCACATATGTGGAGAACATACTTTTCCTATGCAAAGTTTCCATAGAACTGACTGTGAAATTCAAGTATGTGAAGATTTTTATATACACAGGGATTCTAGAACCAATCTCCCACATATACTAAAGGACAACTGTATCATACAGTCTTCTATTGTCTTACTAGTCAATGTGTAGCCCATGTAATCTGAGAGCTGATAAGAATGAAAAAAAATCACAGGTCTTGATCCAGACCTACTAAATCAGAATCTATGTTTTTAGCAAGCTCTTCACATGATGTGTATGCACACAAAGTTCAAGGAACATTGATCTAGCAAATATGAGGGAAGTTTCCAGACTGCCTATAAATATAAAGCAATATTATTTGACCTGCATTGAAAATTAATCTTGCCTTGTTCTGATTGGTAAGCTTCTATCTATCTTGAAAACCCTATTCAAATATTACCTTACAATTACATGAAGGTTTTCCTGCACTTGCCTCTAACCCAGGAAAGGGTGATTTATTTCTATTTTCTTGTTAGTGGATTTTACTATATATTTATACAATGTTGTTCATATTAAAAAGCTTTCATGAATTAATCAATTATGTAAGTTTCTGGATAGGCATGATTATGAGCACACAGGTCATAATAATAGTAATAGCTCATACTTTTAAGTACTCTGTGCCAGACAATGTCCTGAGCTAGCATAAATGTATTAATTTATTTAATCCTCAAAAGCCTTACGAGGCAGATGCTAGTGTTATTTTCATTTGCAAATTGTAAAACTATAAATTCAGAGACTTGGAATAAATTAATATTGGGAAAATACCAAGGTTCACAATTAATCTGCTTTATTTTTTTTAGTATTATAGACACAGACTTTATGCGATTTCACCAGGTTTTTCAATCATTATTCTTTTTCTCTTTTGTTCCAAAATCTAACTCAGGATACCATAACTAAGGTAGTTGCTGTATCTTCTTAGTCTCCTTTAATGTATGATAGTTTCTCAGCTTTTTGTTTTGTTTTGATTTTTTATGCCCTTGACACTTTTGGAAAGTACTAGTCAGTTTCTTTGTAGAATCACCCCCCCCCCTTTTTTTTTTGTCTGATGTTTTCTCATAAAGATATTAAGATTAACCATGTTTGACAGGGATACTGCAGAGGTGATATACTCTTCTAATTTATAATAGTAGTATATACAAGCATGTTAATATATATTATTATGGTGATATCAAGGTGGTGTCTGCTATATTTTCCACTATAAAGTTACTATATTCCTCTTCGTAACTAATAGATATTCAGGGAGGAAATTATATGTGGCTATGCAGATATTCAGTTCTTTCTCAAACTTTCCCACTTATTTTACCTCCATTGGTGGATCTTGGTTGCAATAATTACAGTTATGATTTATAGTTTCTTAATAGTAATTTTTATATTTCCTGTAATCTTTTTATGTCTATAACTTGGAATCTTAAAGTAAAATTTATTATTTTGTATCTAAAAATATTAAGGTGGTACAACTGTTTTGTTTTTTTTTTTTTTTTACATGAATACTTTTCATAATGGTTAAGTCTGGGCTTTTAGCATGGCCATCACCTGAACAGTGTTTGATCATTGTGCCAGATACTTATGTTTTAACACTCCCTTCTCTCCCGTGTTTCCTTATTGATTTTCAATGTCATTCACACCTTCCTGTGCCTGTGTATGTTCACTGAGTACATATGATGTTTGTTTTTCCATTCCTGAGATAGATTTCACTTCGGATAATGGGCTACATTCCATCCATTTTACTGCAAAAGATATTATTTTATTCCTTTTTATGGATGAGTAGTACTCCATGGCATTTGTTCATGTGTGTATGTATATATATCTCTGTGTGTGTATATCATATTATCTTCATCCACTAATTAATTGATGGCCAATTAGGTTGATTTCACATCTTTGCAATTGTAAATTGTGCTGCAATAAACATTTGAGTGCAGGTATCGTTTTAATAAAAAGACATCCTTTCCTTTGGGAAGATACTCAGTAGCAGGATTGCTGGGTTGAATGGTAAATCTATATTTATTTCTTTGTGGAATCTTCATACTGTTTCCATAGTGGTTCCACTAATCTGCAGTCACCAACAGTGCATAAGCATTTCTTTCTCTCCACATCCATGCCAGCATTTACTGTTTTTTGACTTTTTAATGTGACTTTATGAGAGGGGTAAGGTGGTATCTCACTGTGATTTTAATATGCATTTCCCTGATAATTAGTGATACATTTCCCTGATAATTAGTTGCCTCACATGTTTTTGGACCATTTGTCTAGTATCTTTTGGAAAACTTTCATTCTTATCTATTATTCACTTTTTAATAGGATTATTCATTTTTTTCTTGCTGTTTTGTTTAAATTCTTTGTAGATTCCAAATATTGTCTTTTTATTGGATGTTCAGTTTGTGGATAGTTTCCCTCATTCTATTGGTTGTATATTTACTCTGTTGATTATTTCCTTTGCAGTGCAGATGCTTTTAATCGAATCAATTCCTATTTATTTATTGTTGTTCCTATATTTGCCTTTGGGGTCATACTTATAAATTCTTGGCCTAGTCTATTGTCTAGAACAGTTTTTCTTACATTTTCTTCCAGAATTTTTTTGTTTTATGTTTTTATCCATCTTGCATTAATTTTTGTATATGGCAAAAGATAGGGGTCCTGTTTCTTTCTTCTGAATGTGGCTATCTAGTTTTCCCAGCACTATTGGAAAGGCCTTTCCCCAGTGTATATTGTCTGCTTTGTCAAAATCAGGTAGTCATAGCTATATGGCTTTTATTTCTAGGTTCCGTATTCTGTTGTGTTGGTCTATGTCTGTACTTTTATAGCAATATCATGCTGTTTTTGTTGGTATAGCCTTGTAGTATGGTAGGGTGACACTTCCAGATTTGTTCTTTAAGCTTAAGACTGCTTTGGCTATTCAGGCTCTTTCATGGTTTCAATGAAGCATAGAATTATTTAATCTAAATATGTAAAATATGACATTGGTATTTTGATATGGATTTCACTGTATCTGTAGAACACTTTGGGCAGAATGGACCCTTTAACAATCCATGAGCATGAGATGTTTTTCCATTTGTTCATACCATCTGTGATGTTTTTCAGTGTTTCATAGTTCTCCTCATAGAGATCTTACATCTCTTTGTTTAAGTATATTCCTAAGTATTTTAGTTTCTTTGTAGTCATTGTGTCTGACATTGAGTCTTTGATATGACTCAGCTTAACTGTTATTACTATAGAGAAATTCCACTGATTTATATATAATAATTTTGTAACTTGAGACATCATTGAATGTATTTATTAATTCTAGGAGTCTTTTGTGGGGTCCTTGGAATATTCTATATAACAGATCATATCATTTGTATTTTTTAAATCCTAAAATGTTAATATAATGTAGAATGGAAATAGGACATCTATTAACTGATTTATTGTCAAAATTTCATATTTTAAATGCAAAATCAAGCATAAGTTTCCTTGAAATTTTATTCTCACATTCATTAAGGGGTTAGTCTCTATTTTACAAGAAAAGGTTATAGTCTTCATATCATTAATAAGAATAATATCACAAGCTCCAAGATCATCTCTACAAAGATATTTCTCTGGGGTACAATAGCTACGTGGCCATACATCTGACTTCACGTAAGAGTTCAACTGTGGTCCCTGATGTGGTTGGCTTTTTTGTTAACTCTCTCTCTCCTCTTCATAGATTACAGATCCACACAGAGAAACTAAATTGTAAGCAAGCCCCATGTTAAAGCATCTTTCTCAGATTTCCGCAGAGTGTTGAAATGCACTGCAGCAGATCTGGCAATCTGACTGAAGTTAGGCGAGAGCTGATTGGTTGTCACACAGCAACCAGCGTGTCAGGACTCCACCCACAAGAGTCCCACCCAGATGGAGCCTCTTCTCTCAGATCTCCAAACTACTTTTCAAGATTCTGATACATAATCATTTTCTTAGAGAGATTTAATGGGACTGGAATTTCATTCCTACTCTGTCTTCACTATTCTCTTTGTTTCAGAAGAATGTTTTAAAAACTACACAAAAAGAAAAAGAATCAGTAAGTGAGGGCCAGGTGATTTAAACATTGGAAGATTGAAAACAGAGAGCAGACAACTGTTAAAAAAGTTTTAAAAAACTATAATATTCAACAGTCTCAGACTCTAATTTCCAGGATTATTCCATATTGTTTTGGTTATTGAGACTATTGTTACTGATGAAGATTGTATGCTCCCATTCCTCAGTTCCCAACTAAATAAAAACATTAAAATAAGGGGTGTCACAGTATTTAAAAAGTATCAACCAAGTACAAAACATGCATTGATCAGTCCAGGTATCTAATGCCAGGAAAAAATAATTATTTAATTGGGTCAGCAATTACATTGCATTCCCCTGTATTGTGCAAGATAATATGTAATAGTAACCAGGTCAAATTGTTAAGACTCTATCAGCACTTTTTAACACTTAAAGAAATTTGCGGTCCTCTATCAATATTATACTACTTCTGATGTAATTTTATAAATATTAGTAGAAAATATAAAGAAGCCATGGGTTGCTGAAATTCAGGCACAACTGGAATCCTTGTATACATTACATCTGTATACAAAAACAAAAGGCAGAGGTGAAAGTTCAGTAAAATATTTGACTGCAGCATGGCATAAGTTAATTTATTTTTTTAAATTTATCATTAACTACAGAATTACCCATTTAAAGTGTTTAATAGAATGTATGCCTTCTGGGTCTTTTACATGTTTCTAACGCATGTTGAAGTATAAATCTGGGAGGCATTTGAGACACTCAAATTTCTTAATCAGTTTTGCACATCTGCACTCTGCTGTTCACACTGTGATTGACACAAACTGTGATGCTTATTCTGTCAATAAAAACAGCATCTATGTAAGAAGTGTTTTAGAATATCAATCCTAAGCTGTTTTATATAATCTAAAGGCACTGTTTATTATCCATTATCACCCATTGCTAGAAAAACATTTCCCGATCTCAAATTTCAGGCCATTATCTAACTGCTGAGACTTCTGTGCCATTATTACAGAGTCAAATGCTTTCAGTATGAAACTCCATAATTGTACTGAAGGGGGAAATTCCATAGAAACTCCACTTCAGGTTTTTTTTTGTTTGTTTGTTTGTTTTTTGTTTTTTTTTTAAGGTTAGATTAGGGTAGAAGGATTTCCTCTGAGGAAGCTGTCTTGCTAGAGTTCAGGCTTCTGTATGAACAGACTCTATTAATTCCAGCTGCTGCCTAATTGGCCCATGACTAATACTCAACAACATCTTGCATTTGTTTCACCAAAGTCAACAATCTTTGCCCTGCATAATGCCAGTGCTAATAATGCCGGAGAAGAAAATGCACTTATCTGAGTGTTTTATTCTCCTGGATTTCTAAATGCCTATAACCTCTTGTAAAAGGAGTTGTGGTTAACTCCTTAACAAGTTGAATCTTACAGGCCTCTTTTGAAATGCCATACACTATATACTTAGACAATGTAATAAATACTACTACAGTGGTAGTAATAAACGTTTCCAGGAAGGTCTATAGCATGGTGTACAAAACTGTCAAAGAAATAATCAACTATTGTATTTGTACATATATATGTGTATATAACACAGTCACATCCCTGAAGTTAGAATTTATCTTTTTTAAATCAAGAGCTTGAGATTAAAATTACTTTTGTCAATTTGTTTTGTTCTCATGATAAAAAACATAAATTTTAAATCGAGGGCATATCAAGAAACTTTCTCTCTTATTTTATTTCTGGAGATAAATTTGCACTAAATATTTAATTTTAGAAATAAAATGTGTTGGCCTTTTGAACTGAATTTCTTTTCCCTTAAAGAAAAAGAGAGTGAAATTTGTTTTATAATTGATCTGTGAGGGTTTTTTGCCATCCTTTCTGGAAAGATTACTAGGTAACAGCTGCCATCTGCAATGCCAATGGTGAAGTAGAACTTAATTATCACTAGCTGGCTGATCAGGTTAGCCTTGCTTAAGAATGACCCAAAAGAAGATCTAAATAAGGCAAACAAATAAAGTAAATAAGACTTAATCATTTACTTTCTGGTAGCCATTTTCAAAAATGTGTTGATTTTAATAGAACTCTACCAACCTTACCTACATGAAGTCTTAAAAGTTTATTTAAAGGGGAAATATATGTGTCTATATAGTCTAACATCATATGCATGATAGTATAGTACACTTGGAAAAATTCTTACTGATATAATTATAGCAATATTTGGAATATATAATGTATGTATCAGAGAGCTATTACTTTATGAAAGTCACATTTTTTGTGTCTCGTGAATCTCCTTTTGTTTCTAAATGCCGAGATGATGCTTTGGTGTAATTTTTTTTTTCAATTAAGTAATTTTCACGCCTTCCCCAAGATTTCTAACTCTAAACAAATCATTTAAAAATACAATTTTTAAAAAAGTAAAGCTCCTAGAAATAAAGTGGCAATCATCATCTAGTCATTTTTCTGATTACACAAGCATGATCATATAATTAGATACGTAACTGAGGTCAGCTCAGTTCTTCAGAAACGGCCTTTCATTTTTATGAAGCCATGTCAGGTTTAAGGTATTAGCCTTGGAGACTTGAAGACTAGGATCTTGCTCGTGTGTTGGAGGTAATACAGTTCCACTGAAGAACAGAGAGTTTCATGAGAGAAAGATAGGTTCCAAACATGGAGGGAACAAGCTCAGGAATTGTGAACCCTCAAAATGCAAGGCATTATTCTAGTTAGCTACTGAAGTAGATTTGAAGTCCAATAGCCAAGGATATCTTGGTTTCTGCATCTGTAAAAGAGCATATGTATTAAACAAAAACATCAACATCCCTTAAACCATGCTTCAGACAATAGTTCTTTTCATCTGAAATAATTTTATTCTACTAATTTGTATTTGAATTTTAGTAACCTATTGCTTCAACCTCCTTTCTCATCATCAGCCATTCTTGGGTATCTTTTAAATACTTAACCTTCATTTCTGTTCCAAGGGACAGGAGAGTTCTAGTATTTTACAAGCACAAGGCATTTGTAATTGAACTGAAGAACTTCACCTTTTCAGCCACATTATTATGGGATTCATGACTCTCCCTTTTTTTCCCTAAATGCCCAGGTGATGCTTTGCTTTTAAAACAAACAAACAAACAAACAAAAAGGTTATTTTTTAATTAAGTAATTTTTCACTCCTTTCTCCAAGATTTCTAACTTCCAGAATGCTTACAGCACCAAATATAAGGCTCATTTGGAAAACAGGTCCAAGAACTTAGCTTTGTTACCTGGACACTGTATCTGTTGGATCCTCTGTGCAGCCCTGAAGCACAGTGGTTTATGACTAAGACAACTAAGCAAAAAGAGATGAGCATCATCAAGGCCCGAGATGTCTGTCAAAGGTCCATAGTCAGTGGCTCTACAGAATTTAGGAATCAAACATCAGCCTGTTCTTATAAAGAGATTTTTCAATTGGCAGTGATTTATTTAAACATTTTTCTCTAATTGCCAAAACTATTTAAACAACGTGAAAGGCATGCAAATTAAAATCTAGAATGTAATTAATCAGAAGATCTAAATGGAAGCAGGCAAGTCTTTAAATAATAAACCAAAATAAATAACAAGCATTTCATCAAAAAAAGTTTTAATGTTTATTTGATAAAACAGGTTTGGTCTCTTTCTTGCTATGACATTTAAAAAATGAGCACAAATAAAGAAAACAAAGACAATTCAACAAATTCAATAAATACATTAAATTTGTAAATAATGTATTGAAGGAAATTATATAGCATTATGACATTTATCTTGTTCTGTTAAGGTGGCTACTTTAAGCAAAAGTGACTAATTTTGTTATTTAGCTAAGAATACCATTTAAATAAGTTGTTAGTCATGGTAGCTCTGGAATAGGGCAAGAACATATCCAGACAAGGTTTAATAATCATAAAGAAATTAACGGTGACGTTGAAGTGCTTTGCAGTTAGCAGTTCTGATAATATGGGCAAATGATGGTAAGGGTGAACAAAGAGATTTGAACAGTTCGCCTGGAATTTATATGCCATTCTCTAATTTTCACTAAAAGCTCAGGGTAATAATACACAAAATTTTGGACCCGCGATAAACATTCATTCTAGAATGTATTCTTTTTCTTTTGCTATTTTTCTGATATTAAATGAATCCCAGGTGACTTTGTTCATTGTAAATACAGTGAAATGTCTACACATGCCAAAAGTCTTGTCATGGGGTCCTTGTTTTTTGTTTTTTTGTTTTTTTTTTTGTAGAGACAGAGTCTCACTTTACCGCCCTCCGTAGAGTGCCATGACGTCACAGGACTCACAGCAACCTCCAGCTCTTGGGCTTCCACGATTCTCCTGCCTCAGCCTCCTGAGCAGTTGGGACTACAGGCGCCCACCACAATGCCCGGCTATTTTTTGGTTGCAGTTCGGCCAGGGCTGGGTTTAAACCCGCCACCCTCGGTATATGGAACCGGCGCCCTACTCACTGAGCCACAGGTGCCACCCATAGGGTCATTTTTGAAAAAGTCATGAATATGTTATGATGTTTCCGTGTTTTCTGAAAGCTACAATGGTTTCCGTATGTCTCTGACTATGATGGTACCCAAAGTAATGGTACCATTGTCTTGGTACCTCTTTGACTAGGAGAGACAATACTGTAGAAAAGATGAGCCACGAATTCACATTTGGGGAAGCTAATTTTAATCTTCAGAATTGCAATTTATTATACCTTTTTCCAGGTGCAATGGAATTACAGTAAAAAAAACAAAAGCCAAACTTCTATATTATGAAGAAAAAAAAAAAGGTAGGAAATGCTGATGAAGCACTTCAGCTTCAATTATAACAAAGAAGAAAGAACATGTCCTGAAGAATGAACCACGAGTCATCACGAAGTAGGTACAGAATCCACCAACTGTGACCTAATTAGAGTCTAAAATATGATGAGGTTAGACACACACATGTACACACAAAACATCTCCTGTGAATATTACCATTTGTGATATATTCATGTCAGTCAGGTTTGCTTAATCAGAATATAAAATTTCATAAAAGCTATAGCTCAACAGAACAAAATTACCATAGTCCTAATATTGCAAACATAATTAACGTTGAATTATGTGAATTAACAGTGCCTAACAAATTATCATTCAGCTCTGAAATTAAATTCTTTCATACCATTAGATTTGTTTGTTAAGCTCAAGTAGGCAAAAGTATATTTAATAAAGTAGTAATGGTGCTTTGCTGAGAGTGCTGTTGAAAACATATAAATGTATCCAAAATAAATCAAAGAATTTCCATTACTAGCTAATTTGTGAATATCATAGACTCTACATAATAAAATTAAGAAAAAAGTATGATTTTCTTACAGGGTACTGTATTTTTATTACAGGAAGCCTTTTTCTAATTACCTCTTTAATTAGATATTTTATAGGCTTATTTTGTGGTTGCACACATGTATTTTAAATGTATTTATTATTGTTTTAGATCTAGAGAATTTTTTCTGTTAAATTATATTAGCACCTCCATGTGAAAAAATAAATTAAAAATTTGGCGTCATCTAAACATTAGCTTGCATAATCCATCTCAACAATTCTCTTCAATCTTTCCCACATCCATTTAAAGTTAATGCACAAGAAGACAAGAAATATAATATTCAAATACTTTTATGAGATAACAGGAATTGGAATTCAAAATATGCACTTATATTGCAGAGTTTATCCATGTCAATCTAATGTTTCATAAGACTAAAATTTTAAAACATCAGAAGTAGGCATCCTCAGGACATGCATTTATTTCTCTGTGTAATGAAAGGAACTTTGCTCATATGTTTGATTAAGTTTTCCTTCAGGGTATCATCTGAACACTATATATTCAAGCAATGATAAAGGGAGACTTCAAAAAGGAATGTAGAATACTTGTGGGTGAGAGAAAAGACAAATGATTTAAAAACAAAATAAAATAAAACTCCAGCACTTTCACTCAAATATTGGTCTAATGCAGCTGCTTTCTCATTCAAAAGCAACTCCACAGCAATTTCTCATAATAGATGGACTCTGGCAAGCTCAGAAATTTTAGATTCTTCATTGATGTTCAAATGTTATTTGAAACTAACCATTAGGGAAAACATAAAAATGTTTATATAGACTAAGTTTTGGAGCATGATTTTAATCTTAAAGGGTTATTTTTTAATACCATCTTACATGAAATATTTTTGCATATTTCCAATATAAAATTGAACTAGAGAGATGACCATGAGAACCCTTACCAGGAATTCTATCCTGCAGTTGAAACTGTTGCAACTGTCAGGCAGGTGGGCCTTCTTTCAAAAATCATTATCACATACCCTACCTTTAGTAGAACTCAAGATATAGGAATTATTTTTCTAGTCAGTGATGGGTTTGTCCTTCTTCCTCATTTTATCCATAATCTTTTGCTTGATCATGCATTATCCAGCTAACAAGTGGCTTAAACACAAAAGTGAATTTCAGGGTTAGTTGTCAATGCCTGTGATGAAATAAATAGAAGATGAATGGATGGAAGGATGGAAAGATGGATGGATGAAAGAAAGGATGGATAGATAAAGTGAATGAGCTACAGGTTCCCAGGGAGATGGATGGTATGTCTTAAAATAATTAGATCAGACCATTAAACTCCAAATCTTCCATTAACTGAAGAATCCTTTCATTGTTTTAATCAAAAAATGTATGCCTACTATACCAAAATTGAATAAAATAAAGTCTGTGCTATTAGAATTATTTATAAAAATTCTGTTTGTTTAAATATTTGGTGAAATAATTTTCCAATAAAAGATAAAACTTTACCTTTTAACATAGTTGTGTACTTTCAGGTATTAATAGAAAAATGCAGACCAAAACCATGGATCACCAGAGAAAAGCTGGCTTATTGGTCATCAAGATTTCCCACAAGGTGGGAACCTTTTTGTTATTCTATTAGACACATCTTTGTTGCCTATCTGGTCCTCATGGTGACAATTTTTGTTGGCATGCTACTAGCAGGCCTATCTGTTAGAGGAGGTAGGTTCACACTAACCAAACTCATAAACATCTATGTATAAAGTCTAGAATGTCAACTTATCAAACAAATAGCAAAACTATCTGAGAGACAGATCGCTCCATGTTTGTAAGGCGGAACAACTTCTGTCCTGAAACCTAGTAGGCTAGTAATGTACAAGTGTATTTACCCTGGTTGGCTACCTATAGTTGCCTGGTTGATCTTACCCCTTCTTTTAATCCATTAGCACATTCATTCCTTGGAAGAACAAAGTGACTATAAAAACTATCTTAGGAACACACTTAGTGATCCTTGTGAAGTTTGTATTCTCATGATAATTTGGTTATTTTTTGGTTATTCTCAATTTCTTGAATTGTTCCTATACATAACTGGTTTTAAATGTCACTGACTTACCTTACCCTGAGATTATTCCTACTTTACTCAGAGAATATGTTCCAGTAATTTATTTTGTCCCCTGACTGCTTATAAATGACATCTATTTAGTATTTCACATGTACATATTTTATTCTGAAGATGTTAGCTAAAGAAGAAAATGCCTACATTTGTTTATTACTACTGTAGCTTGAACCTCAAACACTTAATTCCAGTAGAATTCAGTGCATGATTTGTTGGTTAGGTGAGGCCCTTAGCATCATGTTGGCAACATTGATTTTTTTCTTCCACTCTCTTTGTATGCCTTTTACTTTACTTTGAAAACCTTTCTTCTTTTTCCTGTTCCTTATAGGTTGGTGCTTCTTAGAGTCCTATCATTGGCCATCTTATCCTCTCCATCTGACTTCTCTCCCTTAATGGTTTCATAAGAACAAACATATTTTTTGAACTCGTATGCAACTCAAACTCAACATGCCAAAAATTATACTGGGAACATCCTGGTTCTCTGTCATTAATCCATTTGCCTATCCCATGAAAATAGAAATTACTATGTATACATTCCACTATATTTATTTAATTACTCTCCAAATCCTACTGATAAGATCTTATGAAATCCTGAAAATTATATATCCCCTCTGTGACTGCTCTTGTAATCACCAATACCTCTCTCCTAGGTTACCATTAACGATTGCCTAACCAGCTTCTATATTTCCATCATCCATCATTGCAATTCATTCTCTTCCATGTGAAATGAATGCTCTTCTTCTTAGCGGCTCTCATCTCCCTGATTATGGTGTTGTCTCCTTTTTCCTCCTGATACATGCTACCAAATAGTAATTACCTAGCTACTTGACCAGTCTTCCTAAAGATAGGCATTGAATGTTATCCTCCATTTTACTCTTACTACTTACCAGATCTGACAAATAATAAAAAGTACTTGTCCAGGGAATCAATGAAATAGTATAAACTTTGTATGAAGTATTATCTCCAAACACAAAAAAACAATGCATTCATGACATTTGGATCATGTGAGGGAGATATAAAGATATCACAACATATAAAAAAAATTCTATATACATATAAGGATTATGCAGAGAGGAAAACAGGGAAGTGGAATGATTACATGTGCATTCTCTTATTTGACCCTCACACCAAGAAGTGAATTAAAATAAGGGAAACAAAAGAAGACAAAATCAACATTTTATTTGAATAACTATAGAGTTCTAATTCTGCAGTACCTGTTTTTCAATACAACATTAAATTATGAATATTATTAGTCCAAAGATGTACTCCTCTAATTCATATTAAGTGTTCTGACTCACAAATGTATATAAACTATAATTTCTGAATAAGACTCAAAAGACGATCACAGCAACAGCACAAAATAAATGGGACCTGATCAAATTAAAAAGCTTCTGCACAGCCAAGGAAACAATCAATAGAATGAATAGACAACCATTGTAATGGGAGAAAATATTTGTATGCTATCTATCTGATAAAGTGCTAATAACCAGAATCTAAAAGGAACTTATGCAAATAAGCAAGAAGACATCAAACAATCCCTTTCAGAAGTGGGTAAAATATGTTGGTTTCATTTAGTATTGAGTACCTTGAATTTTTTTTTTTCATTCTTGACATACTTTACTAACAAGAATGTGTTTCAATTCCATCCTTAACTTGACAGTGAGACAATGTAACCTAAAAATTTGTACTCTTCATTAGTTTGAAATTTTTTTAAAAAGTGGGCAGAAGACACGAGCAGAAGCTTTTCACAAGAAGATAGGCTAATGTTCAATAAGCATATGAAAAAAAATGTTCAATGTCTCTAATCATCAGGAAATGCAAATGAAAACCACAATGAGATATTACCTAACTCTATTAAAAATGGCTTTTATCCCAAAGTCCCAAACCATAAATGCTGGCACGGATGCAGAGAGAAAAGAACTAATACACTGTTGGTGGGACAGCAAACTAGCAAAATCTCTCTGGAAAGCTGTTCGGAGATACATCAAAGAACCAAAAGTAGACCCACCATTTGATTCAGAAATCCAACTACAAGACATTTATCCAAAGGAGACAAAAAAATGTCATTCTATAAAAAGCACATTTGCATTTGAATGTTTATAGCAGTATGACTCACAATAACAAGGATGTGGAAACAACCCAAGTGCCCATCAATTCATGAGTGGATTAATAAAATGTGGTGTACGTATGCCATAGAGTATTACTCAGCCAAAAAACAAAAAATGGTGAACTAATACCCTTTGTAACAGCCTGGAACTGGAGACCATTCTCCTAAGTGAAGTATCACAAGAATGGAAAAACAAACACTACATGTGCCTACTTTTAAAATGGTACCAAACAATTAACATGCATATGTACATGTGAGAGTAAAATTCAATGCATATCAAGAAGGTAGAAGAGGGAAGGAGGGCAGAAGTGAATTCATACATAACAGGCACCATATAGTTTTTGAAAGATAGACACAATTATAACCTTGACTCAAACGGTACAAAAGTAATGCATGTAACCAAAACATTTGTTATCCCTGTAACATTTTGAAATAAATTTTTAAATTAATTCCCCCAAAAGAAAACAAAATAACAAAGATTTAGTGTTCTAAAAACAACAAATTAATGGGTACACATGCGTATGTATTTACATCTGAAGAAAATAGACTATGGGTAGGATTGTGAGCTCTGGCAAAGGGCCTTATTAGGGTTCTGTTGCTTCTACAATCAATTAAGGACAGTAATAGCCTCTACCTCACAAGTTTGTATGAGGATTAAATGAATTTACTTATAGAGTAATAACAGCAGAACTGGCACATAATATATGCTTCTTAATATTAGCTTTCTTAATTATTTTGTATACCTGATAAGTTAATAATTTGAACTCTATCATTGTTATCTAGAACTCCACCTATATAGAGTTGGCTTTCAGGAATTTGTACAAAGCTTGAGGCTTAGTACATAAATAGTGTTTATTTTATTTAAATTATATCTGTGTCATTTTTTGTAATTATGTAAAACTCTCCTAGGCTTTTGCTTCTTTTTAAAAAATATTATTTTGCTTAATTGATAGGGAACTTTGGGATTAAAACATCCAAACAAATTTCTTCTAAAATCAATTTACATTCAGCAAATTCTACACTCAGATGTCCTAAATAATTCTTGAATGTTTTCCTTCCTCCTTAACATGTATATTTGTAGCATTTTCATTACTTAACTTCTAAGAGTAAATGGCTGCTATTAAAATCAAATTTTTACAGGCTGTTAGTTTCTGGTGCAGATCACTGCCTCTAGGTGTTACAGAATCAAAATCAAAACTACTAAATAATTTAGAGGTAAATTAGCAATTAGCTGAAAATTACTTACCCTGGTTTAGATGTGGCATGTAGCCTGACAGAATTTTTATAATCTGCCAGATCCAGGGTTGCTCTTTAATTTTCCCAAAGAGATGAAAAACCAATAAAGGACATAAAATAAATTTGTATAATAAAAATAATTATTACAACTTTATTTTTCTTCTCTTGTGAAAATAATTGTGCTGAAAATGCTGTAATGTTCTGTCATATAATTGCTGCCAACTTCGTGTCAGTAAAAAATTCTGTACATAGAATGGGGGGATATTGTTGATATTAAGGTAGAAATCTATAATTTCATATTTTTTCTAATTAGAAATACTCTAAATTATATAATCATTTTAGGGAAACCAAAATGTAGACAGATTTTTATAGGACTAGTCTAAGATTTGATTTTTAATGCATCATATTAGAAAGAATAAACACAATAACAAATACTACCTTGTCTTCTAATGCCATCGTGAGAACGATTACAAAATTAAAAATTATAGAGTTGGAAAGGAGCTCATAGATTTTTCCCCTATAGTTGAGAAACAAAGAAGGGATGACATGTCATGCCAAAAGCAACACACAGGTTTGTGCCATTCCTGGAACAAGGACCTCTATCTTCTAATGCCAAATTCTGGCTGTTTTCTGCATCTCAGGGCAACACAGATTATTGTGAGTCATTGGCTCCTACTAATTGTTTTTAAAATAAAGCATTCTGTCAGTCACATAAGATCACCCATATTTTAGAGTACAGGAAAAGTGATTTGCTTCTAAGCCCAATAACTAGAAGCAAAAGTCTGCAGGGTTTCAGCACTATATCAAGTTTAAAAACATTGGATCTAAACATCGGTATTAAGGTCCTTCTAAATGTTAATGCATGGCTTCAACTAATGAACAAACAAATGTGACTGAGATTGGTGGAATGATTACTACAATGGTCAAGAGCTTACCTAAACTGAAGTTCACCTTTCCAGTCTAGGAACAATAGATCTCTCTTCAAACAGTGAGCACATTCCAATGCTTCCTTCTTCTCCAAGCTGGCTTTTGTAAGGGGTTTCTTCCGTCCTAAGGGCCAGGCTCATCAGAGGAGAGAAATAGAGTTAGTTAGCCAGAACAATTGAACCAATAGAAGTCTCATATTAGCCCTTTCTTTTTGCTCTTGTCCTGCTTTCCCCAAAGTAAAAACAGCTAATAGCTTTTAGTTTTACCTTTAGTCCCAACTATGCATTTGACCTCTTGGTCCTGCATCCGTCAGCCTCCTATCTGTCCATCTGGCTGTGTTTCCTGACTTAACCTGACCTCCATGCTTAACACGTGTTCTCCATTAAACTGGCAAGTGTACTATTGCCCTCCAGCCTGACACGATTTCTATTATTGGCTCACCTCAAAGACCTCTTCTTGGTTTGGGGTCTTTAATGCATCTCCACTGCCTATATATAGAGCCTGGCACTTAAGTGGAAAAGACAATCATGTTCACAATCTTGTCAAGAGCTAAAGCAATAGCATTCATAAATGTTGAAATGCAAAAAAAAAAATAAATAAACATCTCTGTGTTAGATATTTCATTTTTTACTAATTAAGAGCAGTTCATTTAGAAGGATAATTATCTTGCTGCCTTGAGATTCTATTATAACGAATGACTTCTCAAATGCTAATACAGGAGAAATGGAGGTGGGAAGTACAGGCAGTGAAGGGGGGACTTGAGAATGGACATTAGTCTGATCACGAGTCAGCAGTAAAGCACTACATGTTTTTAAAGAAATGTGGTATTAAAAACTCTAAAAGGTTTGTCACAATTTGAAATTATGAAGTAATTTTCCATTAAGTGCAGAATGTTTATACTCTTGCTAAAGCATAGTGCCCTGTTCTATATGTCTTTACTATTGAAAAGTTGGGAGGAAATTTTGAAGAGTGAAAAAAGGAAGGAAGGAAGGAGGGAGGGAAGGAAGGAAGGAAGGAAGGAAGGAAGGAAGGAAGGAAGGGGAGAGAGGAAGGAGGGAGAGGGAGAGATGAAGAGAGGGAGAGGGAGAGGGAGAGGGAGAGGGAGAGGGAGAGGGAGAGAGAGAGAGAGAGAGAGAGAGAGAGAGAGAGAGAGAGAGAGAAAGAAAGAAAGAAAAGAAAGGAAGAAAAACTAGGTTGGAAAAAGTTAAAGAAAATTTTAGCATAAATAAAATAGTTCTCCAGCTTAATGACATTGAATAAATACTTATTTATTCTAAAAATGGATTTCACACTTATCTAGTGTGGGGCTCATGTGTGGGAGGTTGCAAATCCGAATTAATCTTTCTCTCAAAGTCACAGCTTAGCAAAACTGTTGAGTGAACTTATAAATTGAGAAAGTACTGTTAGGTTAATCAATTCTTCGTTTTTCTATTGAGAGGAAAATAATACCATGGAGACCCTTCACTACCTGGATGAGAAAGAAGAGGATGGAGATCAACAACTAGGCTCTTAGGTGGTATGTTGATTTAAGAGGGTGTTGGGACCTTACTTCTGTAGAGGTCAAGATAAACATGCTGATTATTCTTTTCCTTGTGAAGTTCCCACATGACCTTTCCCCATATTGTCTTTGTTCAGAGAATCACTCCAGATTGAAAGTCAAAGTATAAACAAGAACAAAGAGTTAGTCAAACTCAGAGGGACATGCTAGAAAACTCTCCACAGTTCTCGCAAAAATCTGGCTTTCCTTCCCACATTCCTTCTTCTGTCATAATCTTCTAAGATACTGACACAGTTTTCTGTCTCTCTCTCTTTCTTTTTTTGTTTGTGTGAAATATGTGTGGAGCTGGGTAGTGCATGTAGAACATGACTGTGATACAGGGATGGACTAGGGGGATGGGGGTTGGGGGCGGAGGATCCAAGGGACACCCCACACGGTGCTTCTGATTGCCACCAGATTGCCCTGGGCTTTCACATTCTAACTCTGGCTTAAAATTTCATTGCTCCCAAACCAAGCCAAATATACTTCCCACTCATATACTTGGTGAACCCTTCTGGGGAGGGATTTTTAGGATTGTCAGTTATTAGAAAATCAAGATTTTCAAGAACATATCCCACGGTTTGTAAAGGACACAGACAAACGTCTTGGATGCAATCTAGTCTTGCCAGGAAAGTATTTGCAAATAAATGTTTTGCCTATCCATAAGGCTACAGCCCCCAACCCCTGTTAGGAACCAGGTTGCACACCAGGCTGTGAGCAGCAGCCCCAAGAGACGCTTCCTGGTATTTACAGCCCCTCCCCTTGTTTGCGTCACGGTCTGAGCTCCACCTCCTGCCAGCTCAGTGGCAGCGCTAGGTTCTCCCCGCAGCGAGAACCCTACTGTAAACTGCCCATGGGGGGCTCTAGGTTGTGTGCTCCTTCTGAGAATCTAACGGCTCAGCGGTCCCCAACCTTTTTGGCACCAGGGAGCAGTTTCATAAAAGACAACTTTTGCACAGAGCACAGATGGGGGATGGGGTGCGGGGCGGAGAGAGAGAAGGCGGAATCCGGGGAGGACGGTGGGGGTGGGGATAGTTTCAGGATGATTCGTAGGTATCACCTCTCCACTTCAGACCATCAGGCATGAGACTCTCATAAGGAACATGCAACCTACGTCCTTTCCAGGAACTCGTAGTAAGGTCTGTGCTCTTAGGAGACTGGAACGCTGCGGCTGACCGGACTGGGGGCAGAGCCCAGGCAGGGGTGGGGAGTGGCGGTGAGTACTGGCTCAAGCACTACTCTCCAGCTGTGGCCATGGACCAGGGTGCCACCCAGGGTGTGGAGACGGCAGTAATGCGTGACGATCTGAGGTGGAGATGCAATGTGCTTGAGTCGACCCCGAACCATCCCCCCTCCCTGGAAATACTGATCTTGGACTCCTGATCTCCATGACTGTGAGAAAGAAATTTTCATTCTTTAGGACACCGGGTCTTTGATACTTTGTAATGACTGTCACAGGAAACTAATACTGAAACTAAATCCTTACATTTTAAACTTACTTTTGTTTAGTCTATTTGACCCTCGGAAACCAGTTTGACTATTTTTTTTTTTTTCACAAGAGGTTAATTTGTATGTTTTATATGCATTTGTATTAGCTATCTATTCCAATGTAACAAGTTACCCTAAGATTTACTCACTTAAAAAAAAAATGAAGAAAGATCTGTCACCTCACAGTTTCTAAGTATCAGAAACTCTGATATAGTTGTTCTGGATCTCTCCATTTCAAGACCTCTTATGAGGTTGCAGTTAAGTCATCAACCATGTCTTTAGTCTTATCTGAAGGCTTAACTGGAGAAGACTGTCATCTAAACTCACACGTGGTTGTTGGCAGGATTGGTTTCCTCACTTGCTGCTGATCTGGGGCTATGGGTCCTCACCAGCTGTTGGCCAGAGGCCTGCTGCAGTTTTTACCAGGAGGGCCTCTCCCTGAGGTAGCTAGTGGAAGCTGGCCTCCCTCAGTTAAGCAAGCAGGATAGAAAACATTCACGATGGAAGCTATAGTCTTTTTTAACCTAATCCCAGAAGTGCTATCTCACTAAAAGGATTAAGATAATCTTTTGGTTAAAGCAAGTGTCACCTAATTAAGCTCCTGGATTGGATGAAAGGTTATATCCATAGTTTACGATCAAGCATCCTGATTCCAGTAAGATACTCAATTCCTGCAAATTAAGCAGCCCTTAGAGAAGAATTCAAAAAATCTCTTCCTATCTCATCAGAAATCACACTCATGGTTAACATCTCTTATTTCTAAGGGTCATGACACCACAGGTATCAAGGAGTATAGTGTCCTTTTAACTTTGGGGCTTACTTTATGAAAAGTTCAATCATCATTACACTAATGGTTTGGGAGACTAAGATGTAGAAGATGATGCTTATCTAGTGAATATCATATCAGCATAAACCTGACACAAAACCTCTAACCATATAACAGAACTGGGAGTCTGAGCTAAAACTGAACCATAAAGTGGCTGGTGAATGCTCAGAGTAGGAGAAGACTCACTGGCATCATCTGCCATATGATAGATAAGATGCTGGAAGTGTTTGGGGAACAAAAGCACTTTTTCTGTTCATAGGTATGTAGGCTGTAAGTACCATGTTTTTTTACAGCTATACATTACTTTCAAGAGCATTAGGAGAAGTTATGAAAATCCTAGTTGTCATCAGTTCCCATCTATACTTAATTACCTGAAAAATCTAGACACATTTGTATTATACAAGCCACTGCTGCTTTCCATAACCAACTGTTTCTATTAAACATACGTGATGGAAAGCAATTCTGCTTTCTTAACTCTTTAGAATACATATATTGAAAAAAGCAGTACTATATTGAGCATAAAATGTACCCTGTGGACTGTTACAATGTATTCAAAAAGAATTTCTTTTTATTTATTTATTTATTTATTTATTTATTTAATTGTTAAATCATAGCTGTTTACATTAGTGCAATCACCTGTACCCATTCCAAGATGCACCATAGATGTGGCCCCACCCATTACCCTCCCTCCACCAAAACCTCCCCCCTTGCTTCCCCTTCCTTGCCCCTTTCCCCATAGTCTTGTGCTATAGTTAGGTTATAGGTTTCATGTGAAAGCTATAATTTAGCTTCATAGTAGGGCTGAGTACATTGGATACTTTTTCTTCCATTCCTGAGATACTTCATCAGAAAAGTAGAAATGGTTTTTTCTCCCACTCGGTGTAGGATCAAATTAGTTAGTGTATGCAAATTTCTAAAAACAGCACTTCACATGCTAACATATATAGATGTTAGTTATTATTGTTATTCTCACCACAAAGTGTAATTTGCTGGAGGTTCTGGATTTTAAATTCTTTTTTGTTGTTGTTGCTTTTGGATGATTGTTGAAAGAAGAAAAAATGATAATTGAAACAGCCATTATTACGCCAATAATTATCTTTCCCTTTTATGCTGCTCATTTCTCTCAGTGCCTATTGATCCTGGGTACGTCCATTTATATCTGAGAACGAAGGATTCAACTGATTAATACAGACACCATATGTGGTTTCCGTTGCCTTTCCAGCCTCTCTCTGTCTGGAGAGACCTGACAGCCAGCTCTGTCTGGGCTACTATGCAGGGCAAAACATATTGTAGGCTTCCTTTTAGGGTGTATTGTGAACTGTGGAAGTCCAGGCTTAAACCATTTCTTTCAGAAATTTGAATCCGTTCTCTGACCAATGCCAAAACAAGGAGGGCCCTATTCTCGGGCATCAACTTCCACCCTGGGAACTCTGGGCCCTTCTAGGCAGATTGGCTTGATCTCTTTGGAGGGTATTTCCTGTATTCCACCATTCAACCTGGAGATAAACGTTGCTGCCACTGGTGGGGGTGGAGGAGGCCAACAGTGCAGCCATTCACAGGCTGTTTGCCAATCCCCCCTCATGGGGAGGGCTGGCTGCAGCTCTGGGTGGTGGGAGGGAGGGCCACCAGTCTGCAGGCTTCCCTTTAGGAAAAGAACATCAGTGCAAGGAGCTGCAGAGAGGGGCCACTGCAGTCAGTGGGTGGAAGGAAGGGCCAGTGGGAGGAGCAGCAAAACCAGAGGGATTGTTCAGATCATGGCCAAGGTGAGAAGGAAAGGACTGACGCTAGGGAGCTGAGATTCCCATTAGGTCTAAGCTATGAGGCAAGACTGAGAAAGGGAAGACAGGCCAGGAGGTCAGAAGCATGGACAATTGGAAAGAAGTTAAAGCAGTATGTGTGATGGCTCACAAAAGTGGCTATACATGTTATAAAAGTGGCAGAAGCTTGTTTTTTATTTTTATGAGAAAGTGTCTCTGATGTGACAGTTCTGAGGGCTTAACATAGACAGTAGATTGAACACTTGTATCTCTGCCTATTTCCACGGTAGGGAAGAACATTTTTTCACCACTTTGGAGCAATATGGCATCATAGATGGTTCTTTATACATGCCAGTTAAATGGGGAAACAGTTAAGGTCTACGATGTCTTTGACGCATCCAAATGTATTGCACATTCTAACCTGGCACTTGGTTCAGGTCTTCTGGGTAAGTGAGAAACCAATAGAATGAGATAAGAGCTTGGTACCCTAGAGAATTCTAGTTAACACCCATGATTTAGATCCTAGCTGTCTGAAAATTCACAGATAGCTTGAAAAATAAAGATATCTTCCCCTAAGAGGTAAAGTCTGGGCAGTCTGTGTTTTTCTTGAATTGTTCAAAACCGGCCTAGGTCCCAGTAATGTGATTGGATAAGAAAGATTAGTCCATCATCGGTATTCATCATTGTTGGCATTTGTAAGAAAAAAAATATAATAAAGCCAGGAAAGACATTTGAGATTTAGAAATTAGTCATTCATTTCCCTGTGAGCCCGTTTTCTCTTTCCTCCTATGAATCAGTAAGGCACAGTTAAACAGAGTCCCTTATTTCCAAATGCCTCTCTCAAATACTTGAATGCCCGTAAACAGGCAAACTTACATGAGAGCTAATTGGTAAGTTTTAGATTCAGCATTTAAAAACTGCTGAATAATTTTATTCTTTTATTCAGCATTTTCTCAAATATTCAGTACAAGCAAAGTTTCATGAAATGCTTTGGTAAACATAAGATTTTGTAGTCTAATAAACTTGAGAAATGATGCTGTGTTTATTTTTCTCTTCATAATTTCTAAAACATAACACTTCATCAGAGAATCTGAGAAATTCTCCTACACAGATGTCTATTTGTTTAAAGAGGAGTTTCCCAAATGAAGACAATCCATATATGTGTGTGTGTGTGTGTGTGTGTGTATGTGTGTGTGTATATGTGTATATATATATATGTGTGTGTGTGTGTATATATATATATATATATATAGCGAGAGAGCCAAATGCATAAACATTTTAAGAAAGAAAAAAACTGTATTAAAGTTAAATTATAATGCTCAAGTTATGTTTTATCTGTAATTCTAAGAGATAAAAAATACAATGTAAAAGATAACAAATGTTATTGGTATATATTGAGCATTAACATTTTAATACAGTTTTTTCCTTTCTTAAAACGTGTAGCTATTTGGGCACCCTCTGTGTGTGTATGTATATATACGCACATACATATCTATTTTATATATATAAAGTAATTCTAAGCTCCTGTGGATTGCACATGGGGAATGTGTTTTATTCTAGTGCTGTGGCTGTGGTTTGAGCACCCATATGGATGGTGCTGAGGACCTGAGGACCACAGCTGGCCTCTCTGGACTAAGTTTCCTGGGCTGCCCGCCTAATTGTGAGAGGAGCTTTTCTGATGCCCCTGAGGATAGCTTTCTCTAGAATATTTAATCTCTTGAAAACTCAGCCTGGTGGCTGTTTGGCTATTTACCATGGGACTAATATACCCTTAACTGATCCCCTTGATTTTCTTTTATTATTATTATTATTATTTATTTTATTTTTTTTTTTTTAGAAAAAATCTCACTCTGTTGCCTAGGTTAGTGTGCCATGGCATCAGCCTCACTCACAACAACCTCAAACTCCTGGGTTCAAGTAATCCTCCTGCCTCAGCCTCCCGAATAGCTGGGACTATAGGTTCCCACCACAAAGCCCACCTAATTTTTCTATTTTTAGTAGATACAGGGTCTCACGCTTGCTCAGGCTGGTCTTGAACTCCTAAGCTCAAGGGATCCTCCTACTTTAACCTCCTAAAGTGCTAGGATTACAGACGTGAATTACAGTACCCAGCCTCCCCTTGGTATTCTTAGGGAGGTAGATAACCTTCTTCAACATTCCAAGGCATCCTGTAAAGTATGCATTTCATGTTCTTGAGAAGAATCTTATTGCAAAACACTTTAGCACAATGTGGCAGTTTTTTAAAAAATTGCTTTCTAAAATATAACAAAGGATATAAAAAGCACATGTAATACCCTTCTTTACACTTCTACAGCTCATACTTTATATTTCTCTTATGGCATTTAACACATTGTATATTTATTATTTTAGTCAAATGTACCTTGTTTTCCTGTCATTAGATGATAAATTATTTGGGAGTGGTAACTATGTCTTTTTCACCTTTTTATTTCCCTTGGATAAGGTTTCAACAGATGCTTATTGAATGTTTTGCTAACATTTATACCATCCCTATGAAAAATACTTAGGGAAGTTTTTCTATGCCAATTTAACTTATGAGAAAACTGAGGCAAACCAGAGATCTTGAGTCATTTTCCCAAGATGAACTAATCATGCAGAAATAAGAAAGAGAAAAAAAAAATCAAAGCTCATAGACTTAGAATCAGAGACCTGGGAAGAAGGTTTAAAAAATAATATCTTAATTCCAGATCCTTTTTTCTCTGTGCTTGCTACAGGTCTGAGGAAATTCAGATTATCAGGACTAAAGGTGACATATAAGGCTGGCCAGCCAACAGCACAGCTAAATGAATGTGGCACTAGATTCAGAAGCTAGGCCTTATTTCAGGGCTGTTAATACAAGTGTTGGTGATGTGGAAATGAAAAAGACTGCCCTTGTGGAACTCCCAGTCTAGTGGTGGCCACTGCAAGTAAATAGCAAAACAAATTTCATAATAGAACATGCCATGTGCTTCAGAAGTACAAGGGAGAAAGTAATTATTGTTGTTCAAGGTCCTCAAGAAGGACGGGTTTTGAAGGATGCATAGGAATTGACAAAGCAAACAAAAGGGAAAAAAGATATTTGAGATAGAGAAAAGAGCATTTGTGCCAATAATGAGACCTAAAAATGCATACCAAGCTGATGGATTAGATAGTACTTTACTTGGCTTACGTGTTGAGATTATGTGGGAAGGATGGCAGGGGTGACGTTGGCCAGGGAAGAAACTGAAAAGGTAAATTTGTGCCAAAGTTTGAATGGTCAAGCAAAGTTTAGATGCCACCTTCTAAGTCATAGGAGCCACTGAGAGCTTTAAAAGAGAGACCGGCCAATCAGACACATTCTCTGAAGACTGAAAGTGTGTTTTCTTCGGCATTATATTTTCTGATTGTTAATGTATGGTCTAGAGTAGGAACTCAATACAAATTTGCCAAGTGAGGGAGTATATTTTAGAGAGAGAGATTTTCTCAGGGCCAGTCCTTATATTTGCGAAAACAGTTTGTAGGCCAGATTCTGTCTGGATGTGAGCTTCTGCCTACTGCTGTGGCCTACTTCCCAGGGACCCTATTCACCCAGCACTACTTTCTCTGCAAACTGCCAGTCTGCCATCTTTTCACCATGGCTGGTCTCACTGCAGTACCCATGAAAGGGAGAAGAGAGGCTGTAGCAGAAGGCGTCCTCTGTCTAACCCAATTTCAGCACTTTTTCCTTTGACTCATGCTCCATGCCCAGCCCAGAGCCACTGACCTTCAACAAGCTGAGCAATTTATTTTTTGCTAATGATGAGCTTCATTACCTAGTTCTCTATTTAAGATACATTTTCAAAGTTTGAAAAGACCTTTGGAAACCATTTGTTGCACTAGCAGGTACTCTTTACGGTGGAAATGTAGAATGCTGCAGCCCCACACGTGGCTGTCCAGTTAACAAGGCTGGGGCTCACTCACCTCTTCATAATCAGAGATTTATTTGATATCCACAAGTATCAAAATAGACATTATTATACCCCTTTTACAGGTGAGAAAATTGAGCCCTGTGGGCTCCTTCCAGGCCTGGCTTAGTTCTTTCCTGGTTACAAATGCCTTCTTGGAAAATTCCAGCATCATGGAAAAATGGTAGTCCCTCAAAGACCTTTCAAAGTATGTATTTTTCTTACTGTAAAAGGCTGAGAGACACTGGTTATTGGGAAGCGATGACTGTTTTCTCCATTTCTCCAAAGGAGAGACTAAGGCCCAGGGAAACTGCAGGTCGCCAAGACCTCAGGGAAGTTGGGTATTCAAAGGATTCTGTCCTCCCAATCCCACACCATGAGTTTATAGCTGGTCTTCTCCAATCTTGAAAGTTGTTCAATTAACCCCTATTTCTTGAACACCTCTGGTGGGCTTTGGGCAGTGCTTATCTGATTTGCATTTGCACGTGAAGCATCTGGATAGCTTGTCACAAATGCTGGTTTGGATCTCACAGTTGTGGGTGCTGCTGGTGCCTCTGGCTGCTGGTATACAGAGTGCACTTGCAGCAGCAAGGTGGTGGAGGAGGAGAGGAGAGGAGGGGGTGGAGGGGAGGGGAGGGTAGGGTAGGGGGACTTGCCTACAGAGAGATCCCTCACTTGTAAAGGAAATAAGATGAGGGGCAAGCACCTGACGGCTGCAGATGTTGGCAGAGTCCTGTACAAGGACTGTGGTTTCAGGATGCTAAATGAAATAAGGGTCAGAAATTATAAATAAGGAAGCAGTGACCCAGAAGTGTATAAGCAGGTGACCTGGTGGTAGCCAAGCTCCAAAAGTCCAGAAATCACTAAGAATTGAGAAGAATTCAATTCAACAACAAAGAGAGGTTATTTCTTGCATTACTCAATAAAGTTATTTATTTTATTTATTTAATGATTATCTACTATTTGTCTGACACCATGCTAGGATCTAGAGTGCAAAGGTGACTATCAGTGGGTCATGTGCTCTCAAAGTGCTTGGAGGAAGGAAAATCAAGGCAAGGCCCTACATCTGCCATCTGGGACAGTGACCGTTAAACTTTTGTGTGTGTGTGTTATTTTATTTATTTAATTATTTTTGTTAAATCATACCTGTGTACATTAATGCAATCACAGGGCACCATACACTCATTTTATAAACAGTTTGACACATTTTCATCACAATGGTTAATACAGCCTTCCTGGCATTTTCTTAGTTATTGTATTAAGACATTTATATTCTACATTTACTAAGTTTCACATGTACTCTTGTAAGATGCACTGCAGGTGTACCCACCAAGCACCCTCCCTCTGCCCATCCTCTCCCCTCCCTCCCCTCCCTCTCTCCCTTCCCCCTATTCTTAGGTTATAACTGAGTTATAGCTTTCATGTGAAAGCCATAAATTAGTTTCATAGTAGGGCTGAGTACATTGCATACTTTTTCTTCCATTCTTGAGATACTTTACTAAGAAGAATATGTTCCAGCTCCATCCATGTAAACATGAAAGAGGTAAAGTCTCCATCT